>JAFVLL020037613.1:0-63227 GCA_021397915.2 Tor tambroides | reverse complement strand
TTTTTTTTTTTTTTTTTTTTTTTTTTTTTTTTTTTTTTTTTAAATAAAAGATCAAAAGGATTAACAATGCAGATTAATTTTCACAGCTGCCTTTGATCATATTTACCAAGGGTGCCGATATTTTTGGCCATGACTATATATGTTGGTCTTTCACTACACAATGTTATAATTGATAATGTTAAGTAAAACTGCTACCAAATTGCCTTTATTTGCCAAAGCAGTAAATTTATAAGATAATTAGTGATGCAATTCTTTGGTAAACCCTCAATAATCAATAACTTTACATGACAAATAAGTCAGAAAGAATCTGCTGATGTTTCTGTGCTGTTTTGGGTGGAAAATCTGAATGGTATAATGATATTATAACGTATAAGAAAGCTACACGCTTATAGATAGCTGCAAGCAACATCAGATTAGCCAAAATTAGCCTGAATTATTTTCAAATGATTATGTATGTCTTTGTGTTCTTTAGATTCCATCAGGTAGCTCAAGTGGGACTCATTCTCCAGTTCCGTCCTCAGCTGTTGCTGGAATCCAGGACACTCCAGTCAACAGACTCACTGCTCAAGGTATGACTTGAGGAGAAAAAGGCAAGGAATTGACAGTTTGGCCTTGACAAGAATGTGTTTTTTTTTTGTTTGTTTTTTTTTGTTTTTCCAGTCTTTGTATTTGAGGCTGCTGTTATTTCTTTATGCTATAGGTCAGAGTGACACGGACAGCTCAGACTCCGCCCTCACTCAAGAGTCCCACCCAGGGGGGAGGACCGAGCCTGGTGCTTTAGTAACCCCTCACCTGTTGCTAGCAGTGTGCGGTTTACTGGACAACTTGCTGGCTGTGCTTCCTGAGTTTAGTCTATCTGCCCTCAAACAGAACCAAATACTTGAGAACATGGCCAGGTTAGAGAGACATGTGAAGACAAACATATGTTGTGCAAAGTTCTGCCATTATTTATATTTTTTAAAGCATCATACTGACATTTTATTAGTAAATTACTGAATATTTATTAAGATTTTCTAAGCTGTTAATCACAGACATGCACTACACATGTGGAAGTATGACATACTGCAACCCTATCCACGCCTCTCACCTCATTTTCACACTCACGCGCATATATAAATATATACTCTTGGTTTACCTGACAACACTTTAACACTACCACATCCTGCCTGCCATCTGCCCACTCTTTCTAAATACCAAATTGTGGTTGTTTTGTCTCTGCTGGTTAACATCAAGACCCAAGAAACATGTCAAAAATGACTCAAAACATGTTTAAAGTTAGATTCTATTTATGTGTTTGTTGTATTCATCCGTTTAGACTGTGAACTCATCTGCATGACTTCCTGTTGGTTTTGTGCTGTCTGTTTCAGTGTTGTCGATGTGGCGGCCGTATCTCAGTGTGTCAGTGAGTTAAGGACACCTCTCCTGCCAGCTGCTATGGAAGATGCCAGGAACCAGGTGCATTATGGATGTTCAGCTATCATTTTCCACCTCCACTTAAACATCAGTCTGTCATAAGGGAACGCCTGCAGAATGCCACAATAAGCTTGGCAGATTTTCGCAAAATCGTTCTCAAACTTCTATACATCCTTAATAACATGCATGTTTGCTTATTAAATATCTTGGATAATTTGATGATAATTTTAGCTAAAAGTACAGTACACATTTTACCATGAGTAAATCTATTCCCCTCAAAATCTGCACATGAATAATATGTGACATTAAATTTAAATAAATAGAATTCAAAATGAGTCAGAAGAGTTTGAGCACGAATACAGCCGCACTACTCACCCTCATGTCATTCAAAGATATTTATAATGAAACCTGAGAGATTTTTGTTAGTCCATTGAAAGTTCAGGTTACCAAAATTTAGAAGACCCAAAAAAAGTCACAAAGGCATCAATGAATCAGGTGGTTTAATCCAAGTCTTTTGAAGAGACACTGTTGATTTATATAAAGAGATTTAATATAGGCTTTCATTCACATAAAACACATACACAGAGCAAATCACATATAGTAAACAGAAGCGTGTGTGTGTGTGTGCGCGCGTCACACACTAGAACAAAGCTCATTGGTTTGTGCTCATCACACGAGCACATTTGAGCTTCCATGTTTACCGTATTTGATGTGCTCTATGTGTATGCTGATCATTGTTTAGATGTAAATAAAAGCCTGAATTAAATCTGCTCATCATAAATAGCAGTCATATCTTAAAGGGATCGTTCACCCAAAAATGAAAATTCTGTCATTAATTACTCATCTTCATTTTGTTCCAAATCTGTAAAAATAATGGCTTTATTCAACAATTCTTCTCCTCCTTATCACCGTTCACCACCATTCATGAGAGTACTTCGATAAAGTTGTTATTTTGGTTTTCTTTGCACACAAAACGTATTCTTGTAACTTCATAAAATTACAGTTGAACTACTGATGTCACATGGACTATTTTAACAATGTCCTTACTGCCTTTCTGGGCCTTGAACATGTTGGTTGCGTTGCAGTCTATGGAGGGTCAGAAAGCTCTCGGATTTCATCCAAAATATCTTAATTTGTGTTCCGAAGATGAACAAAGGTCTTACAGGTTTGGAACGACAATTAATGACAGAATTTAGATTTTTGGGTGAACTGACCCTTTTTAACCCATAACCTTTCATTGACGCACACACAGTCATACTTGACAAAAGCAGTTCTGCCAAAAGTGGAATACTAGGGAATCATGGATTCTGGTTCAGTTCCACTTTCTCTTGAACACAGAGCCAGTTAGTCACCTATTTGTTGTCATTTAGGGTTATGAAACCAAAGTGCTGTATGTGTGTTTTTCGATAGGTAACTCGGCACTCGTTACTACAGACTCTTTCTCTTTCTCTCCCCTCACCCTCCTGTTTCTCCCTCAGGTGCTGAGTAGTGTATATTATGTGCAAAGTTTGTGTAAGCTCCTGCAGTCAGCAGCAATACACAGTGAGGATATGCCGTTCCACCGAGAGATCTTCAAACCCCTGCTGAACAACCTCATTTCCATCCTCACGCTGTCTGTCGCCAACTTGGGTAGTCTTCAGCAAATCCACAACCCCCTCCAAAATCTTCCAAACAAGACCTTCAAATGAAAGAAAAGTGATTTGAAAGTGTTTTTTGATGAGTGTTTGCTTGTTTTGGTCCTCAGATGCGCAGGCCCAGGGTGCAATGCTCAACACCTGGGCGGATGTGTTGATGCTCCTGGCTACTTTGCTGCGCAGGAACCAAGCTGCGGTCGGCCCATCTGTCGGTGTGGCACTGGGGAAACACTGGCAGCGCTTTTCAGGTGACACACACACACACACACACACATACCCAAACCAAAGTGTGTTACAAAGGGTGGAGACAAGCAAATAGAAAAGGAAGGCAGAAAGAAACAGAAGAGTACAAAGAGAAAATAGTAGCAAACATGATGAAAGCGCAAAGGGGTGGAGGGAAAAGAAAGAGTGAGGAGTTTAGATGGAAGAGGATGTGCTAGATAGATGTTGAGAAGGAAGGAGACAGCTGAGGAGATGGAGATGGAGACAGATGCAGTGGGAGGCCAGCTCATTATGCCTGTATGTGTGGATGGGTGTCCCTGCTGCATATGACAGACTGGGACAGAGACAGGGAGAACAGTCAGCCTGCTTTAGATCTGATGGATGTGGTAGAAAATCCTAAAACAGGTGGGTGGGCAGTAGACTCGCTGACTTGCCTGCAGGTATCCAGGCTTTGGAAGCTGTTTTTAAAAGCCTGTGAGTTTGGAGAGACTTTTTCGTCAGATGTTCCCTTGTGGTGAAGATTGTTTGTTGTGAAGTTTTGCATCTTTTGCATCTTCTCGTCTCAGAGTTTGAGAAAAGCTTGGAAAAGTAAATATTAGCATTCTTTATGTTTAGTCTCTGCTCTCTCTCACGACAGACACTCTCCGAGTGTGTTTGGACCAATCGGGCGCCGAGTCTTCTCTCTACACGTCGACCCTGCATTTTCTGTGTGCGCTGTTCACAGAGGAGGCTAAGAGGAGATCAGGAGGCCAAACGGAGGATCAGGCCAGCTCCTCACTAACTGTAGTCCTTTCTTCAGAGCCTGGCGAGGTCATTTGTGAAATATTACTAGAGGTAACAGATTCAGTTTTGTGGACGCATATCACACAAAAATTCTCAAAATGGCAATCTCAGTTCTGATTGGTTGGCCACCTTACACATCCCTCAATTGGCTACTTCCTTCTATGTATGGATCAGTGACAAAAAGTATGACTAAAAGTCAGATCTAAAAATCTAAAATCTTTTCTAAAATTATGCTTTTTTTCACATCAGTCTACATTCCATACCCCATAATGACAAAGAAAAATTATGATTTATAACGTTAAAAAAAAAATATATATATATATATATATATATATATATATATAATGTATGAGGATGAGGACACGAGGATCCTGTTTTATGGTTTTCTTTTTTTATGGTTTTGAACTGAGGTTTTTTGCCACTTTATAGGCCTTGAACTGTTAAATACACACTTGTATGTGTCAAAATGTCGGTATTTGCAAGTATCCTTGTAAACACAGTCGTAAGTGAATGCAAACAGCTGAGAAAGAAAACGTGTAACAGTATACTGGATATGGGCAGCTCTTAAAGTGACAGCAGTCTAAAATTCCTGCTGTCTGTCATTCAGGTTATTTAAACAACAAAACAGAGAAAATCTCTCACTTCTCTTGACTAAATCACTTTTGTAACTTTAAGAATAAATATACATTTTTAATTTATTTATTTAATTTACACAGTTAAGAATATGCTGTGTTTTTATACATTTGGTTACTTTTATACAATGTAGCATTTCTTATGCATTTGTTCTACTGTAGTTTTTTGACCTATTGCTTGTAATTAGTTTCTTATTCTTATTTAATCGCTAAATGTTTACTTGTCTTTAGGTAGCTTTTTTATTTAATCTAAGTATTAGTTTTTTGTGATATTGACACTGGTGACAAGAATTGTGAAATTTCTGTGGTATCAGTAAGTTCGATATTATAAAGACCTTATTCAAAGCAAAAACAACTATATCGTGATATATATTGTTACCGTGACACAAAATTACTCATATCTTGATATAAGACTTTGGTCATATCGCCCACCCCTACCATACTGACTTTGTTTTAATTTATTTACTAGTACTTTAAAACTAAACTGCTTCACTGTGCTTACATATGCATTCTTACATTTATTTATATTTTAAGAAATAATTATTAAATCATTACAAACTTATTCAGTTTATTCAGAACAAGATGCAAACATTTTGTGCTTCCTGTTCAATTTACAGCAATATGAGAAGATTTCATTCCAGGACCCCTTGAAAAAGATGACGGCCAAAGCGCTCATGTCTCTGTTAGCCTGTAGCTCCAGCGCTCAGAGTTATGCATGTAAAGGTAAAGATTATGTCACTGATCTTTAACACAAACACACAACGAGGAGCTTGTGACATACAATGTAGACATTTGCTAGCAATCAAAACGCATGGCTCCTTCCCCATTCCACCCAAACCATTTATGGAAATCAAACACTATTGGTTTTGATTTCACAACTATGAGCACATTTGAATATGATCACCTACCGTACAACTACATATTGAATATTCAGCGTCCTATAGGTATAGTAGCATAAACATCCTGTTTTGTTCTGAGAGTGAAACAGGTTGAAGAAACCTCTTGTATAAACAAAATTACTTTTTGGTGCAAATAACTTGACTAACATTTGAGTAAACTTCAAGAAAAATCCTAGAAGTATAGAATATGTTCCTCTTAAAAGGTAGCAGTTAAAAAGCTGCTATTCCCTCAGCTAGGAGGAAATCTCACATACAGATTAATTTTAGTCCCAGGTGATGCTATATTTGTGTCTAATGCCTGATGTCGCTGTCTGGTGGATGAGTACATAGACAGATACATGTCTCTCCTCCCTCTTCAGCTGGTGTGATTGACAGCTGTGTGGAACGCATGAAGCACATTTACGCAGAGCTTCACCTGGAGTCTGTGAAAATGGGCAAGAGTGCTCACAGGAGGAAGGTACGGAGGGTTCCAGCAACATGACAGACAGCTTCAACATCAGAAACACTGAAAACCTGTTGAGAGGGAGGGGGGAGGTAGAGGCAAGTGAAGGGAGAGAGACAAATGTGACAAAAAATGACAAAACTGAACGATGCTCCGGTTCAGTTGATTTAACCAGTTCATTTCCTTATGTTTGTACTGTTTTATAATAACTTGAATTAATAATACAACAATCATTATTACTTATATAATGCAGATTATTAGTGAAGTTGCTATAAATGTCATGAAAATGTCAAAGATGGTCTTTTTAAAAATCTGAAACTCGTGTTTTTTATTTATTTTTTTTTTGTTTGTAGTTACAATCTAATAGCACAGTTTAAAACATTTCTTGGTGTCTTTAATACATGCCAGTGTTCACGTCTTAATTATTTGCAAACATTTTATTTTATTTTTTTCCTGGGGTCATACCAAAGGAAAACCAGAAGTAATATAATTTGAGGGTAACATGAGGACATGAGGTTCTTCTCTGTCGTATAATTTCCTGTTTTTCTTGTCACATGATGACAAAAAATGGCTTCCTACATGCTGGTTAATCATACTGACTTTGATTCAAATTATAAGTCATATTTAAAAACTAGTGCTGGGCAACGATTAATCACATCCAAAATAAAAGTTTTTGTGTACATAGTATGTGTGCGTGTAGTGTGTATATTTATTATGTATATATAAATACACATGCATGTATATATTTATGAAAAATGTTATGTTTATGTATTAAATATATTTATATATATAATATAAATTATATGAATATAAATATATACATGTAAATACTTTCTAAATATGTACTGTATGTGTGTCTTTATATATATTCATAATAAATATACACAGTACACACACACAAATATTGTGATTAATCGTGGTGGCATTATTAAAAACGTAAATATTTTTTTTTAAATGTACTTCATTACAATCAGATTTTTTTTTTTACATATCCATACAAAAAAATACTATTATCTTAAATTTATTTGTTTTTGAAAATATGTAAACTGATCACAGTGATTGAAGAAGGTTTCTGAATCAAAATCCTTTATTGGTCCTGAAATGACAAGACTGTTAACTAATTATGCAGTCTTAATAGGCCTATGATGGTTGAAATGAATGTATTTCTAAGAATGACTAAGGATGTTGATCCAGGAACATTCCCTATGTCAGTAAATCATGTTGTGCTACGTGCATTTGTTAGGAAACATGTAATTTTTGTTAAGACCTATTAATAAAACTTATTATGAAGTGTTACAATTATAATTAATACAAACAGGGAAATGCGGCACAAATGTATGCATATATAAAAAAGACGGTATAAAAATTACCACTATCAGCATGATATCTTGTTCTAACTGTTCCGTCTTTGTTCAATGTCAGCAGGTGGAGAACAGCATGAGAGAACTTAAGATGATTCTAGAGATACTGCGAAATTGCCTGTATCAACATAATGAATGCAAAGTACGTCATTTCAAATAATCTTCCCCGTGCTGATTATTTGAGTAGTTACATTCATTGTACAGTAGCCGCAGACACTCTCACAGGGGGGCTTGTGGGTGGGAAACACTGCGGGTTTGAAATCTTGCTGGCGTCATGCAGATTTTCTTGTAAGGACCAAGGTGCAGTCTTTACAAGAAATTCTACTCGACACCTAGCAAGACTGTGTGCATGTAATCAGTCATGTGATCATTTCTGTGAAGTACAAAGGGAGTTAATAAACCTGAGAGTGTTGAATGAATATTTCACCAATTAAACTTCCCAATTTACAGCCTTTCAATTAATGTTCAGGTTTAGGTTTTGAAGAAACTGTTCTCTCAAGAATGAACATTTTGTCACCATTTAAATTTCCTTCTTTATAGCCATATTTAGATTTCATTAGGTATGCTAATTATTATTTTCATGTGTGTGTGTTTGTGTTTGTGTTTGTGTGTGTGTGTGTGTAATTGAATTAATTATAAATTTTTCCCAAACCACTGGAAAACCTGAGTGCAAAAATCTTAATTATTTATAATTACATATTTTTTTAAATTATATAATTTTTTTTTTTTATCTTTAATAACTGTTTCAATATTTTTCTTGTTGGTCATATGACATGCAGGTAAATAGAAAATTTACCCTGATGGTAGTCTTAAGTGAAAGGAAACAGCCCTGAGCTAGTATAATAATGTGGAAAAAAGTAAAAAAAAAAAAATATTATTAATATCAATATTAATATAAATAATATTATTTACATATGCCACAGGCAGATTGCAGTCCCTGACAAATTATCATTGAGCTAGTATAATATGAAAAAAATTGTATGAATTAATTTAGAAATATAGTTCATTTTGAGATTTTCTAAATATGCAGTACTGACTGATACCGCCGTTTTGTCTCAACAGGCTGTGGCTACAGAGCTGCGTCTGGCAGCGGTGCTGATGGCTCTGTGGCCCTGGTTCCTGCTCGACGATCTCACCATGACAGCAGCCCTGGAACTGCTCTGTGTCTACACGGCTAACTGCACAGTGGGTCAGTCTTCTGAGAGGTGGAGGAAAGAGAGCGAGAAAAGAGGAATGCCAGAGTAAAAGAGGATTAGGAGGCGAGACAGGGTGCTGAGATAATGTATGAGCTTTGTGCTCACTGTAACAGTCTCATGAGTCATGTGGCGGTACAGTAAGTGCCATTGTGTACTAAATGCAAGGCTGACATGAGCCCGAAAGCTACAGAAGGGATTGTGTCACAGTCAAAGCGTGCTGCCAGATTACTGGAAACTGGGATGGAGCATTTGTGTTAAGGGGAGGTACTTCAGGTGTAAATGATTACTTTGTCTGAATTGAGCAATTTTGCCATTTTGCAGCATATATATATATATATATATATATATATATATATATATATATATATACACACACACAGGTGCATCTCAAAAAATTAGAATATCATGAAAAAGGCCATTATTTTTTTGTAACTTATTTCAAAAAGTGAAACTTTCATATATTCTAGATTCATTACATGTAAAACATTTCAAAAGTTTTTTTTGTTTTAATTTTGATGATTAGAGCTTACAGTTCATGAAAGTCAAAAATCCAGTATCTCAAAATATTAGAATATTTACATTTGAGCTTCAATAAATGACCATCCCTACAGTATAAATTCTGGGTATCTCTTGTTCTTTGAAACCACAATAATGGGGAAGACTGCTGACTTGGCAGTGGTCCAGAAGACAATCATTGACACCCTCCACAAAGAGGGTAAGTCACAGAAGGTCATTACTGAAAGGGGTGGCTGTTCACAGAGTGCTGTATCAAAGCATATTAAATGCAAAGTTGACTGGAAGGAAGAAATTGGGTAGGGAAAGGCGCACAAGCAACAGGGATGACCGTAAGCTTGAGAATACTATCAAGTAAAGCCAATTCAAACACTTGGGAGAGCTTAACAAGGAGTGGACTGAAGCTGGAGTCAGTGCATCAGGAGTTACCACGCTCAGACGTCTTCAGGAAAAGGGCTACCAAGCCACTTCTGAAACAGAAACAACGTCAGAAGCATCCTACCTGGGCTAAGGAGAAAAAGAACTGGACTGTTTCTTTGGTCCAAAGTCCTCTTTTCAGATAAAAGTCAATTTTGCATTTCATTTGGAAATCAAGGTCTGGAGTCTGGAGGAAGACTGGAGAGGCAAAGAATCCAAACTACTTGAAGTCCAGTGTGAAGTTTCCGAAGTCAGTGATGATTTGGGGTGCTGTGGCGTATGCTGGTGTTGGTCCATTGTGTTTTATTAAGTCCAAAGTCAATGCAGCCCTCTACCAGGGGGATGGAGCACTTTATGCTTCCATCTGCTGACAAGCTTAATGGAGATGCTGATTACCTTTTCCAGCAGGACTTTAGCACCTGCCCACAGTGCCAAAATCACTTCCAATTGGTTTGCTGACCATGAATTACTGTGCTTGATTGGCCAGCCAACGTACCTGACCTTAACCCCTTATGGAATCTATGGGATATTTTCAAGAGAAAGATGGGAAACAGTCAATCCAACAATCCAGACGAGCCGAAGGCTCAATAGTGTCACAGGCTGATCGGTTCCATGCCACACCTCACTGATGCTGGAATTTGTGCTAAAGGAGCCCTGACCAAGTATTGAGTGCTTAAATGAACATACTTTAAAGAACTTGAACTTTTCTGTTTTGCAAATCCTTTTTTTGATTTGATTTTAGGAAATATTCTAATATTTTGAGATCTGGATTTTTGACTTTCATGAGCTGTGAGCTCTAATCAAAATTAAACCAAAACAACTTTTGAAATGTTTTACTTTACATGTAAGGAATCTAGAATATATGAAAGTTTCACTTTTTGAAATTAGTTACAAAAAATAATGAACTTTTTCACGATATTCTAATTTTTTGAGATGCACCTGTATATATTAATCAGTCACAACATTGAAGGGATAGTTCACTCCAAAATGAAAATTTTGTCATTAATTACTCATCCTCATGTTGTTCCAAATGCGTAAGATCTTTGTTCATCTTTGGAACACAAATTAAAGGAGGACTATTATGCCCCTTTTTACAGTATGTAAAATAAGTCTCAGGTGTACCTTTTTTAAAATGCCTGTTTTAAGTGGAAGCAGAAACACGCTGTTTTCATGCATGTCTCTTTAAATGCAAATGAGCTGCTGTTCTCCGCCCCCTTTTCCAGAATAGGGCTGTGCCTTTACAGCTCGTTCCTCAGATACTCTGCTAAAAAAAAACATCTGTTTGATTTGATTATCATACATTGCACTGAAATCATGCATTTTAAACCATATTAGTTTAAACTTCTGATATACGGTTTTCTGAGTGCACACATCTGAAGCACACACACAGAAAGTGGCTGTCACTCGGCATGTGAGTACTAAACGAAGTTCTCTTTCATGTCTTATTGCGCTTAAACTGTCAATACACAAGTTTATGTTAAAAACACATGAGTTACAAAAACAGTCGGTTATGTCTGTGAAGGTAAACAGATGGGAAAGAAATCGCATGTTTATATTAGATCTGTGTGGCAGCACCATAATATACGGTAAATAAATCAATAAATCCTCCGCTCTCTTGTATCCTCTGAGGCTGGGACTCTAAATAGTGTTCTGTGCTTGTCAGTCCAGCCAAAGACAGAACGTTTAGCATGCTTTGCTCTTTCACCATGGCGTTAGAACTGGTACACCGTTGTCGCTTGCGAAAAACACAATTATGCCGTATTATTCTCGTACCTTTGTAAAATTTAGGTTAAACCACTGATGTCACATGGACTGTTTCAAAGATGTCCTTACTACCTTTCAGGACACTGAACGTGTCAGTTGCGCCGCTTTCTATGCAGGGTCAGAAAGCTCTCGGATTTCATCAAAAATATCTTAATTTGGGTTCCAAAGATAAACAAAGGTCTTATGGGTTTGGAACGACATGAGGGTGAGTAATTAATGAAATAACTTTTATTTTTGGGTGCACTATCCCTTTAAAGGTCCCCCTTGCACTGCAAAAACAGCTCTGGTGCGCCGAGGCATGGACTCCACAAGACCTCTGAATGTGTCCTGTGGTATCTGGCACCAAGACATAAGCAGCAGATCCTTTAAGTCTCCATGAATCTGATTTATTTGTCCAGCACATCCCATAGATGCTCAATCGGATTGAGATCTGGGCAAGCTGGAGGCCAAGGCAACACCTTGAACTCTTTGTCATGTTCCTCAAACCATTCCTGAACTATTTCTGCAGTGTCAGGGTGCATTATCCTGCTGAAAGAGGCCATTGTCATTAGGGAACACTGTTGCCATGAAGTCTGTGGTCTGCAACAATCTTTAAATAGGTTGTACTTAGAGTATTTCTGATGGCCATGTGCCCATTGCAGGTGCTTTCGCTGGTGGACGGGGGTCATTATGGCTACTCTGACCGCTCTGAAACTACAGAGCAAACAGTGATGCACTTTTTATCATGGTAATACTGGAAATATCTTCCAGTTTCCAAACATTCAAAAGTAGCAAGAGATCTATAAACATTTAAAATAATAATTTTTATTGCTTCTCAAAGTCAAAACGCAAGTTTCGTCTTTCCTTCCTTGCTTCTCGATTGAGAAAAATCGTAGGGTGGGATTTGATTTTGTCTATCGGGAAATTATTGGTTTGTTGTCGTTTGCCGTGACCTCCTTTGAGTGACAGGTTGCTGAAGGGCAGGAATTGTCCTGCCCTCGCACCAGTGCACGTGATTTAAAAAAAAAAAAAATACTGTGCACAGATAAATAAATAATAAACACTGCAGCATTTAATTAAAAAATGATCAATTTTGATTTCATGGTGACTTGAAGTGAAATTGATCTAATTATCTAATAGTTTTTTGAAATCTAAGACATCCCTTTCTTATAAATATTACAGAAAAAGTATAAAAAAATCTGAATGATATTTGGAACGTGTGTGTGTGTGTGCGCGCGCACGCGCGTTTGTTAGAGGGAGACGGTTACACATGAAAGCATTTGCACATGTTTCTGTGTGTGTGAGAGAGAGAGTGGAGAGAGTTGTACATGAAAGTGTCTGTTGCTGAGTGTGTTTACTTAAACACAATGATTGCTCTGTCATATCTGAGCTCATGGAAAGCTGCGTTTTGAGACAGGATGTGGCTTCACACCTGTGAAGAGCCTGCAGCGCATGGGTGTATGTCAGTCTGTACGTATATGTCTGTGTGTGTGGGTGCACATTTGTGTTTTTGCGCCTGTGTGTGTGCGTTTGGGCTGTCACTATGGTTTAATAGCACTAGGCTACAATAGCATACTGTCATGTGTGGTGTTTCTTATAGTCTGTGTTAACAGCAGGTGAAGTTGAAAGTTCATGAGGCTGGTTCTTCAATTATGGAATCAGCCCTCCAGCACATTTTCCTCACCATCATATTCTGTCCTGTGTCACTTTTATTATATAATTCATTAACCTGCAACACACAACCCTCATTCTTTCATCTGGCCGATTAATATTGGATTTCTTCGGCAAGCAAAACCCTGCTGAGGTCTCTCAATAATCCAGCATGATGTTAAATGATTCACCTGCAGTCTTGCTGTTCTTCAAAATGCGTCTGTCCGCTTACCCAGAAGTAAGACATTTAGTGGTTTTGACACTTGACTAAATGCGGCATTGTTAGACCAGGAGGAAATGTTTTTTTTTTTTTTTAATAGTTAAACACAGTGGAACAATTCTGTTTCCATTGAGTTTCCACGCTCATTGTTACACAACTGTGCAGTGATATTTTGAGACAAGATGAATAGATTACCAAAAAGAAAAGGCTTGTGTGGTTTTATATCGCTGGCAATGTTTCCTGTAGCACTTTTGCAGCACCATGGGGAAAAAAGAAAGAAAGAACCATTCATAAGTTTGAAATCAGTAAGATTTTCGTAGAAATAGTCACTTATGTTCACCAAGGCTGCATTCATTTGATCAAAAACACAGTAAAAACTATAATATTGTGAAATAATATTTATATTTAAAATAGCTGTTTTCTATTTTGCTATATTTTATAATGTACGTTGTTCCTGTGATGCAAAGCTGTATTTTCAGCAGTCATTACTCCAGTCTTCAGTGTCAAATGATCCTTCAGAAATCATTCAGATATTCTGATTTGCTGCTTTTATTATTTATTAAACATTTATTATTTTCATTGTTCAGTTGTGCTGTTTAATATTTTTGTGGCAACTGTGGTAATTTTTTCTGGATTCTTTAATATATATGAGTTTTGACCCCAGACTTTTGGACTGTGGTATGTATATATAGTCTGTGTATACTGTATATACAGTATTTATTAATAATTACTAGTATATTAATAATGAGTGAAATGTTTGTTTAAAGCTACAATTGTTTTGTTATGCAATGTGTTTGGCCCCATTTCAGGGTTTGGGAAGGTGCCTTTCACGGATAAGAAACACTGATTAACAGTTTTGTTTCCTTAACACTGTGATTTTATCTTTCTGAGATACAGTTGCTTAGTTTCTTGTAACTCTTTGTATACGTTCTAGTTTTTTCCATAATGAAGTTATCTGTCTTTCGCTCTGTCTCTCTTTTGTTCTCTTTCAGCATGCAGTGCTTTATGTAGCAGCAGCAGTGGTAGCTCTGGCGCAGTTCAGGCTGTTCTTCCTAAGACTGCGGCCACAAATTCACTGATGCATGGGGTGATGAAACTGGCCTCCCAGGTTGCCCCTGACAACAGCAGCATCCACAGTCTGGCTTTCTCACTGCTGGCCAACCTGGCCATCTCAAGGGACTGCAAAGGGGTACTGCTGAAGGTAACTCACTGGTTATGTTTAAAGCAAAAAAATAATTCGGCAGAGGAAGACATATAACCTTGTGAGACACTTCAGGCTGTAAATATAAAGTAAATATATAACTAAATAATTCTGCTCTCCAGCAAGAAATCCTTTTATGACTCCTTTGGTTGCATATCCGCTTTTTTGTTTCACAGAGAAGTGTTAACAAAACCACCTTTCTTGCTGTTTTCCCTAGAGTAACTTCCTGCAGCACTTCCTATCTCTCCCCATGCCTAAGGCAGTTGGTCGAAGCGGCAGTCCGGCGGCGGAGCCTCTGTTCCTCTGGCTCAAGCTGCTGCTGAACGTGTCGTTCGGGGAGGACGGACAGCAGATGATCCTCAGGCTCCGAGGGGCTTTGGAGCTGCTGGTTGGACTGGCCCAGTCCAAACACTCTAGCTCTAAACCCACCATCCTGCTCATTCTCCACAACATGTGCTTCTGCTCCGCTAACAAGCCCAAAGTCTTAGCCAATGGTATGAACGCTGGATTTACAGGGATTTATATGTTAATGGTTGACCAACATGTTCCTCTTTGAGTAGATAAT
Organism: Tor tambroides; assembly: GCA_021397915.2. NCBI lineage: Eukaryota > Metazoa > Chordata > Actinopteri > Cypriniformes > Cyprinidae > Tor > Tor tambroides. The sequence continues at coordinate 48,336 of JAFVLL020037613.1, read as the reverse complement.
GCCAGTGCCAAGATCTAATGGGCATGGTTAAAGGGATAATTCACCCAAAAAATGAAAATTCTGTCATTAATTACTCACGCTCATGTCGTTCCCAACCTATAAGACCTTTGTTCATCTTCGGAACACACATTAAGATATTTTTGCCCAGAAAGTTTGTGAGGACATTGTTAAAATAGTCCATGAGACCATCAGTGGTTCAACCGTAATTTTATGAATCTACGAGAATATTTTTGTGCGCATAGAACGTGTGTGTCGTGGTATTATTGTGAACATTCGGTGGAGGCTGACACAGAAGAGAAGAAATTGTTGAATAAAGTCTTTTTTTTTTTTTGTGCACAAAAAGTATTCTCATAGCTTCATAACAATGGTTGAACCACTGATGTCACTTGGATTATTTTAACAATGTCCTTACTACCTTTCTGGGCCTTGAATTTTTCAGTTGCAGTCTATGGAGGGTCAGAAAGTTCTCGGATTTCATCAAAAATATCTTAATTTGTGTTCCGAAAATGAACGGTCTTACAGGTTTGGAACGACAAGAGGTTGAGTAATTAATGACAGAATTCACATTTTTGAGTGAACTATCCCTTTAACAAAATAGCCAGATTTCATTTGATTGGCATGGCTAATATATTTTTCTCCCAAAAAAAAACAAAAAAACTTTTGATGTGTAAAAGTATTATCACTACATTGCGGCTGTTGTGACATATCCGGATTTCGCTGTTTGTACCTTTACAGCCTCAAGTCTTTTTGTTTGATGCGACAAGATTTGCTCATCAGCATTTGGCTGGCAATTATCTGCCATTCTTCTCCTCACGTCTCAAGGTCTGTCAGTTTGGATGGGGGCAGATGCACATTTTCAGGTTTCTCCAGAAATATTTGATTGGGTTCAAGCTCAGGCTGTGGCTGGGCCACTCAAGGACATTCACAGAGTTGTCTATAAGCCACTCTTGCTGTGTGTTTAGGTTCATTGTCCTGTTGGAAGGTAAACCTTCTGTCCATCTGAGGTTCTGAATGCTCTGGACTGGGTTTTCATTTAGGCTGTCTCAATATTTTGGTGCACTGAGCTTTTCTTCTACTCTGAAGCCCTCAGTCTCTGCCGCTGAAAAACAGCCCCACAGCATGAGGCTGCTACCAGCACACTTTACTTTTGGGATGGCAGGTGATGAGCAGTGCATGAGCATGGTTTTCTTCAAACTTGATGCTTGGAATTGAGGTTCATCAGACCAGAGAATATTGTTTCTCACAGTCTGAGGGTCCTTTAGGTGCTTGTTTGCAAATTCCAAGTGTGTATTCATGTGTCTTCACTGAAGAGAGGATTGAGTCTTGCCACACCGCTATAAAGCCCAGATTGATGGAGTGTTGCAGGGATGTTTGTCCTTCTGTAGATTTCTCCTATCTCCACATATGACCATGGAGCTCAACTAGAGTGGCCATCAGGTTCTTGGTCACCACACTATCCAAATCCCTTCTCCATCAGTTGCTTAGTTTGACCAGGAGGCCAGCTCTAAGAAGAGTCCTGGTTGTTTCAAACTTCTTCCATTAAGGGTAACAGAGACTACATGCTTCTGTGACCCTTTAATGAAGTAGAATTATTTCTGAACTCTTCCCCAGATGTGTGGCTTGATGTAAACCTGTTTCTGAGCTCTACAGGCAGTTCTTTTGACCTCAGGGCTTGGTTTTTGCTCTGATATGCATTATCAGCTGTTAGACCTTTTATTAAGACGTGTGTGTGCCTTTCCCAAATCATACCCATTCAATTGAATTTGCCACAGGTTAACTTCCCTCTAAGTGTAGTAACATCTACAAGCAATATGAATGCTCCTGAGCTAAATTTCAACTGTCCCAGATAAGGGTATGAGTACTTATGCAATGGAATCATTTAAGTTTTTTATTTTTAATAAATTTGCAAAGATGTTAAAAACCTGTTTTTTGCTTTACCATTATGGTGTATGGAGTGTAGATTAATGTGGAAGAAATGTAAATTAAAGCAACATAAGGCAGCAACATAAAACATGAAAAAAAAAAAATGAAGGGGTATAAATACTTTTGCAAGGCACTGTAAATACATAGACACAAATATTACATTTTATCTAAATATTATATATTTCAGATAAAGCTGTTGAGCTGCTAATCTCTTGTTTGGGCAGTAGCTCATCAGAAATACGTACCATAGGAGCTTCTGCTCTTTGGGCTCTGTTGCACAACAATCAGAAGGTAACGTCATTTATTCAATGGCATCTTGTTATTATATAATGACATTATGACAGCAAGAATAATGAAATATTGGGAACAAATTTTGAATAGTACTATTAGAGTCAAGCAATAGTTCTTTGGCATCGACGTAGGATTCATGATCATTTTTATAAACACATGTATGATCTGTCTCACCCTTTATCTTTCCTTCCTGCATATCTCCTCTTACAAAGGCAAAGGCCACTTTGAAGTGTCCTTCCATCAGACTGAAAGTTGAAGAGGCATACGTGTCTGCCAGGAAAGGTGGGAATATATTCAGTTTGATCATTGTAGAGCCTCTCATGATGGTACTCTCTGATGGTACTACAGTAGTAGATGCATCAGGAATGGATCTTTCCTGAGAATTTGAGGTAATTGTCTTTGTTTGTTCATACAGATGAAGAGCAGACAAGTGACAAACCCCTGAACGTCTATCTTCTGAAGTGCCTGAGAAATCTCACACACATCTTCAACTCCTAAGTGCCTCTCTGGGATCATGAAAGTCACCTAATAATGTGAACGTTTATGTATGTTTGGTACAATATGGAATATTTCATTCTGAGTTTTTGTATATTTTTTTGTTTTGTAGCAAATCAATAAATGAGCTGGTTTTACAGTAGACACCTCTCCAGTCTCCAACTGTAAAAAAGGATCACATGCACTGTAAAAAACTGTATTTTTGGGTATACTATCACTTTCTGGATGAATTACATAAGGTCATGATTTTTCCTTTCCTTTGTATTCTTTTTATTTTATCATAGGGGAATTCAAAGATTGGTTTCAAGTCCGCTCTTTCAGTTTCAGGTGAACAACAAAAAAAACAAAAAAATGTGTGGGGCGTAGAATTCTCGTTTGGTGACCTTAACACCTCCTCTCTAACAGTGTTTATCTGCTGGTTGAGGATGTGATTGCAGAGTCTTGCAGCTGAACACAGAAAGTGCTGTGGTCGCCTCAGTCCTCGTCAATGCTGTATTCATTCTGTCTCAGAGGAGCAAGATGGTGGCAGTACAAAAGGATTACTGGTACTTCTTGGTACTCATGATGCAGCTCTGTTTTCTAAAAGGTAATTTTTTTTAGCAAAGGTAGAAACTGTTGCTTATAAAAAAAAATTTAACTATAGCCTATTGTTTGTTCTTAATTTATGTAAATATCAAAGGACGTAAGCATGAATGGCGGTTTTTTAGCATGATAAACAGTGTTTCTGTTTACATATGAATTGAATTGACTTTCAATTCTGATAGGGTGAATATAAATCAGTTTTATCCTATACATTTTAAAGGAGAAATAGTCTGAATTAACTGATTTTTGATTTGTTATAATCCTCTCAAAAAGGAATGAGAATATGTGGTTACATTGAAAGTAACTTTGGTTTGTACTTGTGGTTGCTGGTTGCATCATTTTTGTTAGTTTAGTTCTATAAGGGTGCAAAATACAGTTTAATAACCATTGTTTAGCTTTATAAGGTTCTTCTGCCGCAATTTCAGTAAACACTGTACATGGTGACAGAGAAGCCACACCAGAAATTGTATTGTGGAATATACCCCTTTACTTTTACTTAGGTAAAATAAATCAATCCTGGAAATATATTTAATATTTTAAATTATGTTTGTCATGGAATAGTAATGTTTAATTGATACAAATCAGAATGTTTTTATATCTGTTTTAGCTATTACAAAATATTTCTATTTCATATTGTTTTTTTTGAACTTTCATCAAAGAATCCTGCAAAAAGTATCATGGTTTCCACAAAAAAAAAAAAAAAAAACAGTAACACTTTTTCGGTCTCTTAACTAGTTGCTTATTAGCATGCATATTACTAGAATATTAGCCATTTATTAGTAGTAATGAAGCACATATTAATGCCTTATTCTACATGACCTTATTCTACATCCCTAATCCTACCCAATACCTAAATTTAACAACTACTTTACTAACTATTAATAAGCAGCAAATTAGGAATTTATTGAGGAAAAAGTCATAGTTAATAATGAATAAGTGTTCCCTATTCTAAAGTGTTACCAAAAAAACAACAACAATTAAGCAGAACAACTGTTTTGAAGATTGATTATAAGAAATGTTTCTTGAACAGCTTGAAATCAGCATATCTGAATGATTTAAGGATCATGTGACGCTGAAGACTGGAGTAACAGATGCTAAACAATTCAGCTTTGCATGATTTTTTAAATTGTAATATTTCACAATATTATTGTTTAACTGTATTTTTGTTCAAAATTAATGCAGCCTTGTTTGAGACTTGTTTCAAAAAAAATTTTTTTAAATCTTACAGACCCCAATCTTTTGAACAGTAGAGTATTTCTAAAATAATTCGTAATTTTTTTTTTTATGAGTTAAAAATATTAAATTAATTTTAAAATCCAGCAATAGCAAATTCCCAGTGAAAAAAAAAAAATGTTGGTCAGAAGGTGTGCGTGAACCCTAACATTCTCTGCCAGTGTCTTTAGATGGTTTTGTTTTTTATCTCTGTCTGATTTTCCACACTTCCATAATGGTCTTCCAGGCTCCGTTCAGATGAAAGCCCCAAAATCAAGTGTCACACTGCAGGAAGGAATGGTATTGGACTGCCTGTGTCCATGGACTGGCCAGCTCATTATGGTCTCTTGGACTAAAAAGTCTCTTTCACGACCTGTAGCTGTTTACCATCCTCAGTATGGCTCCAACTATGAGCCATCATATGACGGCAGAGTGACGTTTCTGAAATCCACCACGATGGACGGCAGCATTTCCATAATGAATGTCACTGAGGGCGACATCGGCCAGTATCATTGCTCTCTGCAGACTTATCCTCAGGGTTCATGGACCAAAGACACATTTGTCGAAAAAGCAGGTGAATTCTATTTCACCATGTTACATCTTCCAACATTACAGATAAAGACCCAACAGGTTTAACCCTGAATTGTGATTCCAAAGTATACAGTAAGAATGGCTGACTAGGTTCATACTCGTATTGTATATCATATAGACTTGTACTCCTTTTTTTATCTAGCAATCACCACCAACTTCTCTATTCAACCGGACACTAAGTTGGTGGCCGCAGAGAACGACAACCTGACCATTACGTGTGACCTTGTCCACAACGGTGAGGTTTACCAAGTAAGCATTGAGAAACTGGACGCTGAGGTGGGCGGTAGTAATATTATAGCAACATGTCAGATGTTAGAAGATGGCGTGGAGCTGAGTGAGTTCAACAGTAGAGGACGACTGAACTGCAGTGATGCTATGGAGGTCAGTCTACACCTCACCAACATTGTCAAAGAAGATGGAGGACTCTACCGCTGCAACTTTAGCACAGACACCGGTGTCCAGTCCACCACAATCCTGCTGACCACTCTACCTACTCAAGGTACGACAAGGGCTGAACTATTTGTTTAAGGAACTCTAAAATGAACAAAAATCATTATGCATGGCACACTTTTGTTGCTATTTTTCCCCTCTTGTGATCTGGCATGGTGGGCCAAATCAAAGGTCATCACGGACCAACTTTGGCCCACAGATCCTGGTTTAGACATCTGTGATTCGCATGTTCTTTTGTCCACATTTCCCCAAGTAATTTGGGGGGAGAGTTAAAATAAAAATATTTTAATTTTGACTTTTTATCTTGATTTGCCTTTTATAAAAAAACAACAAGAACAAGTCATTGATGCCCCCTAGTGGACCCCGGGCCCTTGGTTGAGAACCACTGCCATACTAAAATTTACTTTTACCATTTTTTTTCCCAACTCAAAATATGAGATTGACAGTCCTGAAAAATGTTAATGTCATGTAATATCATGTAATAAACATTTTTACCCTCTTTGCGAAGAATTTGCAAATACAACAAATTTTACGCATTTTTTTTTCCGCCTTTTTGTGGCCAAAAGTGTCCATTGTCAGCAGTGTAGCAATTTATGAAGCACAGCTCACACAGAAATCACTTTCAAGCAATGCAGTTTTCTTTTGGTCATTGTACCTGTAATAACAGAATGAACCAGGGTAAATGTAACTGTACTTTTGATACAAAAATGCAATTTTTTTCTCTGAACCAATAAACAACAAACATGTAAAATACATTGCTTAGGCTAACATACTAGATTTATATAAGAAGCATGGAAAATCAATAAATGAAATCATTTTATTGAGAGAAAAAAGAAAAAATCCCCAAAATTGCCCTATGTCATTTTGCCTTCAAGGTTCTTAATTTTGATTCTGAATAGTTAGTATCTATTTTTGAACTTAAGCCAAACTATTACTTTTTTTTCATACTCCATTGTTTTATTTTGAGAATTACAACACTCAAGTAACAACACTGTCCTGCCACAGCTCAGTTCATAAATGTTTCATGAATTTTTTCCTTACATTTGGAGAATTAAATATTTGATTTAGCTGAAGTTTAATACCTTTTTATCCCTTATTTCAGATTTTAGGGGTCTTCATCACATGCTGTATGTATATATTGGAGGAGGGCTGGTTGGTGTCGCTCTTCTGATGATTTTATTACTGACGTGGCTGAACAGGTGTGTAATATTACTGTATTATTCATAAACACCCAGTGTTTTTTTACAGTGGCCCAGTAGTGCGCAACAAAACGAAATTAGCACAACACAATGGAAACAAGTCACAACACAACAAAAGTAGCACAACACAACAGAAACAAGCCACAACAGCGAAATTAGCACAACACAACGGAAATAAGCCGCAACACATCGAAATTGGCACAACACAATACAACGGAAACAAGCAGCAACACAATGAAATTGGCACAACACAATACAACGGAAACAAAGCAGCAACACAATGAAATTGGCACAACACAATGGAAACCAGGCGCAACAACAAAATTAGCACAACAAAACGGAAACAAGTCACAACACAACAAAAGTAGCACAACACAACAGAAACAAGCCACAACAGCGAAATTAGCACAACACAATGGAAACAAGCCGCAACACAACAAAATTAGCACAACAAATCAGAAACAAGTCGCAATACAATGGAAACAAGCCTCAACACAAAAGTAGCACAACACAACGGAAATTAGCACAATGCAACGGAAACCAGCCACAACACAGCGAAATTAGCACAACACAGCAAAATTAGTCCTATGCGTTGTGTTGTGGTGATTTTACTGTGTTTTGGTAATTTTGTAGTGTTGTGGAGATTTTGTTGTGTTGTGCACTACTGGGCCACCGTAGATTTTACACTTGAGGTACAAATCATCTTGAGTACTTGAGTAAGGATGTCTTGTTGTTATAGGATGTGCTCGACCAGATGATAAACAGCAAAAACCATTATTTCCAGATTTTGTGTGGAAATCGTGAGGGCTAACATAACTAAAAACAGGACGCATGGACAGATTAATTGCTAGTATAACAGCGCAGACTTGTGTTCTGTGCTTCTTGTGACTGAATTTGGATTGACGCTTGAAGGACAATGCATTTCCCATAGCTTTCATTAGATATGAAGTTATAAGCATCTGGTTTGTCTGTTAAGAGGTCTCAGATAATTTGCTGTGAAATCCCATCCCCTTCTCGTCTTTACCATATGTCCAACACACTTGCTGCCAGCCTTACTAAGTTTTATACTGAGTGTGCAGTTTGTTATTTTGCAGTCAAGCGAGGTTATCTCTATACTGCAGTGTTTGCTTTCCTGCTCCTTAATAAAATGATTAAGCGGCCTTTAATGTCTGTCATCTAGAATAAACCCTCACTCAATTTCTAAACTGGTTTTCACAGGATGAAAAGGAAGAGAGAGGAGTACAGAATCAAACTGCACCCTGCCAAAAGACAGGTAAATATGTCAATCAGTTTGCTCTGCACAGCTGAGCATGGATTGTTGCTGTGTGAATTGTCCATGACCATATTACACCACAAAATTGTGTGTTCAATTTTTATTTATTTATTTTTTTATTTTTTGGTGCACTGTGACTTAATGTGGTTGCATTACTTCATTACTCCTCCAAACTTGTAGTGTGGTTAAAAACCCTCTTTTTAATACTATAATAATGCAGTAATGAATAATCTGGCCCATACTGAAATTATATTTATTAAAATCAACAAATGAAATTCAGTGCAGCAAATGCTGCAGTAAAATATAAATACTTATTTACAACAATTATACAACTGAAAACAATTATACTTTAACATTTACATTAGTATTTTAACAGTATTATATTATTTTCTAATAATATTGTCATTATTTTTATTTTGTGTACATTATAAAAAATATTTTAATATATAAATGTATATATTTAGATTGTATTCTTATAATATTTTACTATAATATTACTATAATATTACAGTTTTAGTAATTTATTCTAGTACTTCAACTTATTTTATTTCAATTACAATTTTTCATCTAATATTTTATTTATTTAATATATATTTTTATTCATTTTTTTATTCATTCTTTCATTTATTTATTTAATCTTTTTTTTTCATTTAAGGTTTTAGTTAATAATAACACTGAAAACAACCTGGACATATTTCATGAAATTCATTCTGCTGTATATTACATATAAAAATTCAGCCATATTTCATTGTTGGGATTAACACAATGTATCATTAATAATAATTTTGTACATATGTCTGCTTCAAAATCTCTCTCTGCTGAATCCATTTTTTCCTTTACACAATATAGTTTAGATAAATTCTGCATTTTATATTTTCCATTCTAATGTTTATTATATTGTATTGAACAGTGGTGTCAAGTCTTTGCGTAACTGCTACTAATGAAAGTCCCTTAACACTGATGTTGTGCAGTAGGTCTAATGCTAATTTTTCATTCATAACTCACTCTGAATGTTTTCTTTCTGTGGCAGCGTAACACATATGACCATGGCTGTGTCTATGACAGGATGAAAAAGGGGACCAGAAGTGGGGCAAGAGATAAAGATATATATGTTAACTTTCACATAGTGAGAGCTCATGAAAAACACAAACAAAAGAGATGAGATATACTACCATTCTACAGAGTTAAAAGCAAAAAATTGGAATTAGTTGAAAATTAGCTGTAGCCAAACGCCAGTGCCAAGAAATGCTTTTGCACCTGAATACTAATGGATGGATCAGAGGGGAAATTCCTAATGCAGAAGATTAATGGACCCATGCATATAATTTGTCATTTGATGAACCACTACCACTACCACCATCGTCATCTTCATCATTACATTAACCATTCAAGCCTGGCCCTGAACCCACATTACATGACATGTCTTTGCATAATGGTGCTGGATGTTGGCTGCTCATGACCACATTGGGGAAAATGTCCTCTCTGCTCCTCAGTGAAGTCGGTTTGACAGGTAATCTTCTTAAGAAGCTTTCTGGACTGTATCAAAGCCAGATATAAGCCAAGCACGGTCACTGGGAGCAGACGCCGAAGCAACACTTTACTTTGAGTGACTCTAATTATGAAATGATTGGACCTCAGAGAGCTTTTGAGTGGATGAGTCTTCTCAAAATCACATCCTTGTCTCATGTCTCAGTTTGAGTCCGAATGCTTTCTCTCCGCAGAAATGGAAGTACCAGCCTCACGAATGAAAATGAAAAGGAGGATGTCTCTGTTACTTATAGGTGAACTGACAATGCTCAGCTTACAGGCGGAATATGATTTGTTTGTGAGATATGACTTTAAATGATTAAGATCATGCAAGAGTTCAGATGTGATGTATGAGCACAGAGCACTTAACATGTACAGGAATAAAAGGAATCACATTTTGATGCATCTACAAATCAAAAATTTGGCTTGATGGGATTTGGTCTCATGACACTGTATTATGCCTGTATGATGTTATTGATGTATGTTCTTTAAGACTCATATAAAGAAATTAACATTTAATGTTGACTTTTTGCTTTTCTTTTTTTTTATATACTCATGTAAGTAACATGAACTCGAAGGAAAAATGCATTACATGTAAAGTTTGGGATCAAATGACATTAAATACATTTATATTACAAAAGATTTATATTTCAAATTGATGTGGTTATTTTAAACTTTCTTAAGGGGAAAGTTCACCCAAAAATGAAAATTGTCATTAATTATTCACCCTCATGTCATTCCAAACCTGTAAGACCTTCGTTCATCTTCGGAGCTCAAATTAAGATATTTTTGATGCATTCCGAGAGCTCTCTGACCCTCCTTAGACAGCAAGGATCCTTCCACGATCAAGGCTCAGAAGCGTAGCGAGGAGATCGTTAAAATAATCCATGTGATATCAGTGGTTCAACCATAATTTTACAACCACAATTTCAACAATTCGTCTCCTCCGTGTCACCCTATAGCGCCATTTTGAAGAGTATCACATATGTAAACAAGGTATGCTGTTCTGTGTCAGCAGCACCTTACACGGATACACTTTTTACATTGTTTACACTTTGATCTGAAAGTAAACAATGTATCAGCGTGCATACATTGTTTACGTATGTGATACTCTCCAAAAAGTTATTTTTGTTTTCTTTGTGTACAAAAAGTATTATCGTACTGTAGCTTGGTTGAACCACTGATGTCCTTGCTACTCTTCTGAGCCTTGATCATGTAAGGATCCTTGCTGTCTATGGGAGGGGTCAGAGAGCTCTCGGAATGCATCAAAAATATCTTAATTAGTGTTCCGAAGATGAACGAAGGTCTTGCAGGTTTGGAATGTCATGAGGGTGAGTAATTAATTACAGAATTTTCATTTTTCTGTGAACTATCCCTTTAAAGTATGGTTCCACAACAATATTAAGCAGCTCTTTTTTCAATATTGATGATAATTTTTTTTAAAGCTGCAGTATGTAACTTTTGCCTCTCTATCACCATTTCTGTTACTCGCAGATTGATTGATTGATTACATGGGTTGTGCTATGGCACTGCTGCATGGATGAATATATGATGGCGACATCAGATCTCTTGGATACCTATCTAAATCAAGCAAATAAGTGCCCTAATAATAGTTGCTACCTACTGAGCCACTGAAATGTCTTACCTGTTCAGCAGGAAAAAGGGTGTCTCGACGTTAGTCTTTTAACCCTTCAGATTTCGCCAGTTGTTACCATTTCTTGAAAGCCATGCCGATATTTACTCTCGTTTTTGCACAGACTTCTGTCGCTGTCTTTTGCAGACTCTCCGCAGTTTGAGGTGATTCCGCCTTTGTCAACGATGATCGCCACTTAGAACTTTACCGATTTAAAGCATCGGGACGACAAGTTTAAATTCTAAGCAACAGTTCTAAGAACACACTACAAAGCTCCACACACAGGCCTTATAGTAGCCATGCTGCCTTCACGTGTTATCGGAATTATACGAGTTTCCTAATCGGAAATTGGACGTGAACGGCCTCTCCAGTCCTATTTACTACTGGGAAATTCGGAAATAATTTTGATACCAGAGTTTCCGAGTTGGGCGGGTCATAAACTTTAAACATGGTGGAGGGGACAACCATTGCTGCTGTCAATGCTGTTCTCACAACAACTACATCCCTTTGTCTTGTCGCTAAAGTAGTGTATTTATAGGCTAGATATGAACGATCATTCGAAGTATATTGTATGTTTTATAAGCAGTGAAATAAGCATGTATTTGACTGAAATTCCAGAATTGTCAGCAAACTGCATGTATAGCGCGGTTAATGTTTATATGGGATGATACATTTTATTATGTCCGACATTAAAGCACTTGAATACAACAAGCTCGTAATCACGACTTCATAAGTGAGAAATAGGAAATTTCCGATAGCACGTGAAGGCAGCATTATTTACGTCAATTTCCCAAGAAATCGGACCCTACACATTAAATTCTAAATCATTATTATAAGCTTACCATTGCGAATCGAGGAAAGAAGACCGCTTTGAACAGAACACATTGTCTAATGTATGTGCCAATAACCGATTTTTGTTCATTTTAACCAAAAGTTACATATTGCAGTTTAAGCACCAAATCAACATAACATTAAAAATATTATAATCATCATTAATGCTACATGTATGTGTGTTACAAATCCTTTCTATTTCAAATTAATGCTGTTCTTTTGAACTTTCTAATCATCCTGAAAGTACAAATTTTGTGGAAATATTCAATTTCAATATTCAAGCAACAAAAATATTAAGCAGCACAACTGTTTTCAACATTAATAAGAAATTTTTCATTTTGTTATTGCCTTATATGTTTCACCAAATCAACATATTAAAATGATTTCTGAAGGATCGTGTGACACTGAACTCTGGAGTAATGTTGCTGAAAATTCAGCTTTGCCATCACAGGAATAAATTGCATTTTAAATATATTTAAAAAGAAAAATAATATTTCACAATATTACTGTTTTACTGTATTTTTGATTAAATCACTGCAGCCTTGGTATATATTATGTATTATATACATACATACATATTCATTTTTGGTGAATTATTTCTGTCACAGATGCATATACTATATTCAGGGGTTTATGTAAAGTCCATTCAGTTTATTTTACTCAGTAAACATTGACATATCCACACAGGACGAAATTCTACTTAATGCCATAAAATAAAACATGGATTAAAAACAACAACATACAATTACAAATAAGTGTATACACACAAACTGAAACCTGTGTAAATGCTTTAACACAATCAGAAAGACATTATACAAGAAATGATTCCTGAAAAAGCCCAAAGGGAATTTCCATGTACTGTTCATAGCTGGCAAAATTTGGAATATTATGAATTAAAACCCAGTGTTTGACCAAATATCCCTTAGAAATCCCCTTAGAAAAGGGCATTCCCTTTTTAAAGACATTTTAAATGAAGAACAATGCACACTGCAATAAAACAGAGGTTAATTCACATTCAAGTGCTACTAAACGCTGACTAGAATGAATTCTGAGTAAATAATTACATGTGGGAAAAGGGGGGGGGGGGGTTGTTAATGTGCTTCTCAAACCTTTAGCTCCACATCATGAGTCATGATCGTTTGTGTTGTTATTCTGGTTGAAACAGGTTTTCTAGCACAATTAGACAAAACATCAACAGTCATTTAAAGGTATTTTATGGTCGAGTAAATCTGAATTGATTGTCGCACTGAATGCATTATTGTTTCTGTGCACACTTCTGTCATCCACTATCTTTGCTAGACCATTTGAACCTTTGAAACCCATTCAGTAGAGTTATTGGAAAAGCATTTTCCTGTGCAGGGAGAGAATAGACATTTTGTTCTGCTTTTAGACAAATGCAGTGTCAACGTATAAACGTAATTCAGTTATAAACATGTTGGATGGCTTGCAGAATGCTAATTTAATCAGCGTTCTAGCCAGAGTCTCAGTCTAGCAGAGTCTGAAGGCACTTCTTCTGCAGTGTGAGAAGATTCAGATTAACCGAACCTCTCGTCCAGTGTGTAGACACATTTCAGAAATTAATTTCATATAAAATAAGGGGGAAAAGATTAAATGGAATAGTTCGTCCAAAAATGTCAAAAACAAATTTTCATATTTCAAACCTGGGATGTGTTTCCCAAAGCAACTATAGTCGCAAGTTCCGTCATTAGGCTACCAATAGAGTTCAATGGAACTTACAAACATAGGCCTAGTAGTAAATTAATCATTCAGACTGATTCATTGAAAAGATCTGTGAATTGTTCATGATTTCCATTGATTAACCATTTTAATTTGGATCTGTTTATCACACAACACTATTGAATGGATTCATAATATTCCGAATCGAGTACTGTGGACACGTTTATGATACGTTTACAGATGGAAACGTGCATCCAGCAGCTTCAAAATTACTTCTATTGTGTTCCACAGACGAAAGCAAGTCATACCAGTTTGGAAAGTGAACAGAATATCCATTTTTGGGTGAACTATCCCTTTAAAAGCGTACATTTTCCCCATTTCCCACACTGCACGTGCACGCATTTACAGACAACATGGCTGCACATATTGAAAGCCAAAGCAAATGAGAAAAGTGCAAAACAAGCTCTAATTTAAAAGTGCAGGGTGCTAAAACACAAACAGACTATTTGTTTGACAGAATCTAAGTGGGTGTCCCATTACAACGACAGACAAAAATGCAAGAACCTTGTGGTGTTCAGCGCATTAATATTTACAGTAAATCTGAAAAATAACTGCAGAAAGTCCATTTGTCTTAAACTACACAAGGAAAATAAAGATTATGGTACAACTTTTTGGCATTTGTTTTTGTTGTTTTTTTTTTCTTAGACGTACAAAAAGAGGCTCCTAGAGTCTTTAGTATACACACTGTTCTACAAATAATTATTAAGTCATACATATACATACATATATAGAGAGAGTTCATACTGTACATGTGTCTATTATGAGCTTCCCAAAGCTTTGGAATGTCCGTGAGTCGTGGCTTGCGTCAAGCCGTGACCGTGCAGTCAACGGAGCGGCGAGCTGCTGCAGTCCCTGTCGCAGCCGCTAGAGGCCGCTGTCGCTTGCTCCTGGCTCCGTTCCTCCTCCGTCTGCTCGGAAAGGAAGCTTTGAAACGTCTGCGCTCGCGGAATGAGCGTCATAGTCAAGCTCGTACCTTGAAAGAGCCAAAGAGATCATAACGCGTGTTATCGACACGACACCGATTCCAAAAGACATTCGAGTAAAGATAATAAGAAGTGTACGGCAAAACACATTCCTGCGCATCGATTAACTTGCGCTTTTGAATGCAGCATTGATCGCCTTTGTGCATTAATATCACACCGTTCCTCAAACAAGACGGGGGAAAAAAAAGATCTTGGCAACTCTCCACCTATCAGTGTTTGGCACGCTCGCAGGAGAGGAAGATGGCTTAACTCGATTTTCTAGAGGTGATTGTGTGATCAATTATGGATGAGGAGGAGTAGAATATCCAGGGTGAGACGAGGATACCTGCTCTCCAAAGTAGGCGAAGCACACAAAACTTGTTTCTTAACAATCCCAAGCCCATATATAGAGCACTGCCTCAAACAAATACAAGCTCACCGAGCGAATGACACAGACCTTATTTAGAATCCAACAAAGCCGCTGCTGAGAAACGTACAGGGTATTGCAGACTGTAACTTGTTACAGGTGGGCGGGTTAGTTTGGGTGAACTGTTTCTTTCTTTCTTTTTTGAAAAACCAATGTATTTTTGAGTATGCTGAATCCTGCGCCAGCTCTCTGTCCCCAATTCGCATACTATCCGTCCTAAATAATAATTAGTGCGTCCCAAATCATAGTGTTTTGAGACTAGCAGGCTATGCCAAAGGAGCATACTATTTCCAGTATATTTATGCTTTTCAGATATACCTACACAATTCATCTATTAATAATATTGAATTTATCTATTAGTAAATGAATGTTATAGATCTTATCTTACGTGATACATGAGAGCTCACATTTGAGAAGGAGAAAAAATGATACAGAATTTTATTCAGAGGCCTAAACTGAGCAATGATATGCAGGCGGAGGGTGAACCAACTCCAGGGTAAGGCTAAAACCAGCCAAATCTATTAACTACAAACATAATAAACCCGTCTTTTTAGGCAAGAACCAGACATCATAAAATATGTTTAATGGGACTGAATTTGTATTTAACGTGATTACAGTTTAATTAAAACATTAGAAATTGATAATTATATAACGTTTCCTTTCCACAGTTATTCAAACGGCGAATAAATTATATACAGAAAGTGTCATTATCACCAGGGCCGCATTAAGACTGCACTGGGCCCCGGGGCTATGACTTACTCCAGGGCCCCCCATCACAATAATTAGATATATATGAAGATATCAATATTCTTGATGCACTGAAATTTCACAATTTTTGTTACCAATTTCAATATCACCAAAAAATAATAGTCAGAACAAAGATCATAAAAAAATTGACCTACTTGAAAAACTTAAAGCACTGAATAATAAATATTATATTGTGTAAAGAAAATGTACAAAGGACAAGCAGTCAAGGACAGTTGGCCTAAGTGATTTTCTTTCTGATGTTTACATTTACATTATTGACACAAAAGGTAACAGCAGCTATATTAGGCTGCTCTGGAGGAATAGTTCACCCTAAAATGAAAATGATGTTGTTGTTCTAAACCTGTATGAGATTCCTTCTGCTGTTGAACACTAGATTTGGAACAATACTGGTAACCACACAGTTGCTGGGCCCCCATGACTTCCATAGTATGAAAAAAAAAAAAAAATTCATCGTTGGAGTCAATGGGGACCAATATTATTTTATGTTGAGGAGAACGAAGAAATTCATACAGGTTTAGAACAATTTGAGGGTAAGTATATGATGACCGTATTTTCATTTTTGTGTGAACTATCCTTTTAAGATCTCATCATATAATCCAGGATCTCATATAGCCTAACACTACACGCTTTATCTTTAACTATTAACGTTAATTTTAAGACACAAATAACTGTGTTTACAAGGATACTCGCAAAGATGGGCATTTTGACACATGCATTCCTAAGCTCAACAGAATTGCGTGTGATTGGTTATGTGCAACACTGTAAAAACGTCTAAAATGAAATACGGTGCAACATGAGAAGATCTCAATTTAATGCCGCAATTGACACTTTCTATTCATTTTCACTTTTTGTTTGTTTGTGCAGGGGCATTTTTATCCAATTTAGTGGAATTTTTGCCCCGCCTATGCTGATATTTATATGGCCAAAAGATAAGATTAAATGCTAATAGCTTCTATTTAAATCAATGAGATCTTTATAAGCAGACTACTTACATAAAATGCATATAGGCTAAATATCAGTTGTCACACTATATCTCCCAACGTCTTACAATGATATTTAAATGTTTTGTTGTATGATCAAAGCTTTATCGTTTTATTTTATTTATTATTAATAATTTATATATTGATTACAGTTGACTCCAACAACCCAATATGGAAGCAAAGATCTGCTGCTACTTCCATTTTATCGCAACTTTAAATGTTACGGTATGGACTTAAAAGTGGTACTGTGTCCCAATAGTTAATGCGACAGCATCTACTTTCCAACCACTAGAGAACATTCCTGTATACATATTCATTGTGTAATACACACTATGCTTTGTGCAAATTCTCAGTGCAAAAAAAGATGAAAGTGGCATAAGTTTGATTTTTATACATGTAGCCTATTATTTGTGCTATTGTTAGAACATTTTGTTTGTTTATAACTTACTGGAATGCAGTACTGACTACTAAGAGTTTGTTAATATACAAAGCAGATATTCAGCAGATATGTTAATTTACGTGCTGATACAGATATCTGAGTGATTCAGGTATTGATTTTATGTATATTCTATTTAATTTCTGAGACCATGACCTTACTTGTCCACACATAGCGCTTTGCTTAGCAGTCATTAAAACATTACCGACATGACTTGAGCCTAAAGTGTCTGCATCTTTAATTGTGTGAACTAGTGAAGATCAAATAGAGTTTAGGTTCGATCCCCCTTGTGTTTTCCTGAAAATTCCAGGCAGGTGTGTTGGAGGAGGGTTGAATGTGGCAGAACTGAGCGCTCCTGCTTTGCTACATGATTCAGGCGGCACAGAAGGTGTCCTCTCATCCAGATGTCACACTTTTGATGTAAGCGGATTTGTGGGAGTCTGTATGAACCCAAGGGCAGTCGGAGCGCCACTTGTCCTGCATGCTTGGTAAACATGTTATGCCTCTGTGGCCCCAGCGACCTGCCAACAGACACCATCCACATGTGTGTTTCCATCACCTTAGGAAATTGCAGTCAGGGGACCGCGCCACAGATGATCTGAGCTGGCAGTGAGCTCTACAGGATGGAGGAAATGAAGCAACGGCCAGATAAACAGCACTTGGATGATAACGCGCACACACACACACACACTCTCACAATATTTGCAATGTCTGGAGCTTACAAGCTGTATCACTTTCTTATAACAAAGGCAATACAGTGTACCTGCGCAACCAGGAAACTGTATCTTTATCAAATACTGAGTCAAACTATAATGAAAAACCAGATGACGTGACTATAGTCTACATTATAAATACATTATTCATTTCAACAGACATATACAGCAACAGGACATGAAAAAAAACAATGTGAACACAATAATTAATTTTGTGACCTTCAGGAAATTCTATATTACTGTTTATAGATTATTATAATTAGAGATTATATAAATAATAAATATATAAATTAATATAAACGATTATTATTTTTTTTAAAGTTAAAAGAATATGCTATAACTATTAAAAATAAATTAAAATATTAAAAAAAATAGAAACTAGTTAAAAATAGTCATAAATACTGTAATAGTATACAAATAACACTAAAATAATACTGCAAAGACAACTTGTTAAACATCAAACACTAAATGAAGTAAAAAGACAATCTCCTCTTTGTCATTAAAGGAGTAACATGCACAGAAAATGTGTATTGATTTATTTTCAAACACTGGCATCGTTACATTTATTATAACTAATAACATCGACAGAAGTGCCGCGGTGTTTGACTCCCCAATTTTGACTGCAAACAGCCAGTTGGCCAACACCATCAGTTCCCACCGCAGGGGCTCCAACTAACAACGACCAGAGAAGAAAACAAGTGACAACCTCTCGATTCTTCTTCATTAGTTCCTATGAAAAGACAGAAGCCAAACAAGCTTTTCGTACCTCACTTGAAACAAGCCAGTCTTTAAAAATAAATAAATGAATTCATTATACTGCAGATCTGTTGCTCAAATTTCTGGCCCGGTTTCAGTCGGGTAGGGCAAAAAAAGGAATTATCTGCCGGGATGGTAAACAAGCATATTTGTTGTGTGCAACACAGCTCCTGCTGTGCCGGGGCTCTGGGTTACACCACAGCTGTCTCTCTCTCACACACACACACACACACACACACACACAAAAATGTGTACATAAACTCACACAAGAGGCTGCAGTACACTGATCTAACCTGGTAGGACACAGACGATTTGTCATTGGCTTGACATTAAAGCAAGGCAGTCACACCAGTCTGACTTAACACGGCAGCTCTAGAAAAACGACAGTATAGTATTGCAAGAGTATTGAGCTTGCTTTAACCTGTTGTATTTATTGTGTAAATTTCATTATTTTAATGCTTTGAAAAATTGTAATCCGTCACAAACATTCAAATATATTGTTGTCAGACTGACAGATAGATATAGCTGAAGAAGAAAAAAAAAAACAGGATGCAAGTGTTACTGCTGTATTTACAGTATGACATCTCTGCCACTGCATCATGGGCTGTTGCATCAGCTTAGTCTAGTTGTAGCATAAATGGGCACAAATTTGCACCACTAACAGTATGTGCACTATGCTGTTAAACTTAGTTACAACATATAAACAACCTCACATATGAATTAAATATTTATGAGCAGTGGTAATGGGTGCCGACTGCTTACTTGGATCTTTCTTGGAGTTGTTAGTTACAGCATGAAACCGATCTAACTTTATAAATTGAATACAATATTATTCAGTACAATTTTTAAAATTATAGTTCACCCAAAAATGAAAATTACCCCATGATTTACTCACCTTCAAGCCATCCTAGTTGTATATGACTTTCTGCTTTCAGATGAATACATTCGGAGTTATATTAAAAAATGTCTTGTCTCTTCCAAGCTTTATCATGGCAGTGAATGGGTGTCGAGATTTGAAGCCCAAAAAAGCACATCCATCCATCATAAAAAGTACTCCACACAGTTCTGTGGGGATAATAAAGGCCTCCTGAAGTGAATCAATGCATTTGTGTAAAAAAAATTCCATATTTAAAACTTTATAAACGATAATCTGTAATAGTATATAACTATAAACATGCACCTAGGATGGCTTGAAGGTGAGTAAATCATGGGGTAATTTTCATTTTTGGGTGAACTATCCCTTTAATAAAGCCATTTAGTAGTATTTATTTATTGCCATTTAATTACTGTGGATTACAAAAAAACTGATCAAATAAAAATAACTACTAGCTACTAGCTACTAACTAGTGATGTCTCAAGCCGATCTCAAGGATAAACTAAACAGGGCAAATTAGCGTGAGAGCACAATTGTAAAACAGCGCCAAAGGGCATGGAAATTTCTGCGGGTGATTTACTGACAATGTGCAAATTAAAGAACACAGATGCAACATCTAATTTTCATAATGACGAGGGCTGCACAATAAATCGCATGTGATTGTCATGCGCATCTCATCAGTAAAGCCGGTTCTGTGATTAGTAGTAAATCTCCATCATGTGCTTTCAGATTGAGCGGCATTTAATACAAAGAGCCGTAGATCACTGACAAGCTACGCAATATCGCGTTCATAATCGCAGATTAATCGCATTTGATTATGAACACGATATTTCGTAGCTTGTCAGTGAACTACGGCTCTGTGAATTAAAGGAGTCATTTGATGCTTTTTTAAAGATCATTATTTTGTGTATTTGGTGTAACAGAATATGTTGACATGCTTTAATGTTCAAAAAACACATTTTTCAAATACCGTACATTATTGTAGGTCCTCTATGTCCCGCCTCTCTCAAACGCTTAGTTTTCTACAAAGCCCCTCCTTCCGACAAGCACAGTCTGCTCTGATTGGCCAGCTGACACAGTGCATTGTGATTGGCCAAACACCACAAGCACGAGTCGGAAATGTAACGCCCCTTTCCATAATCGCGAGCTTTAGCTTTCAAAATAAATGTAAAGACAGTTAATAATGTCCTTAGTTTTACCATCAGTTCAAGCCCGAAAGGGGAACAGAGTCGCATGACAGACAGTGATGATGCTCGTATTTGTTTGCAGTACACAAGCCGCGGTTGTGTGACCATGTCTCCCTCTCTCACACACGCAAGCGCACACACACACACACAACGCGCAAAACTCCGCATTTGAGCAGTCAATAGCAAATACTTAAACTAATAACAAAACATACTTACAGTCGCTGATTTAGAAGCGCCAGTTTGTCATAGCAAAGTCAGAATTACCTCCTCTCCTAGGTTCACGAAACTGTCATCCATAAAATGCGTTGTGATAACATCTGGGTTGTGTTGTTCTGTTGTAAGTAATCTTAATGATTCCTAAATGCATCTACTTTCGGAAGGTCAAATAAAGTGCTTTTGCTTTCGCGTAGAAACACACAGTGTCTCCCTGACACAGCTGCATCAACACTACTGCAGTTACTGAAACCACGCCTTCTTTCTTTGCGTGAACATTTGGGTGGCATTAAGCAAATATTTCCACATCGTGACTTAGACGTGGGGGCATGTTTGAATGAGCCGTTTTAGGGAGTCTTAACTTTGATAAAGAATATCTCTTTGGTTTTGAGACTTTAGTCTTTGCAACTTCAGGGATCTTATCTATGCACAAACAGCTTGTAACCCTCTAAAGAGAAAGGAAAACTTGAAATCGCATCATATGACCCCTTTAAATGCCGCTCCATCTGAAAGCACATGATGGAGATTTACTACTAATCAAAGAACCGGCTTTACTGACGAGATGCGCATGACAATTGCATGCGATTTATCAAGCACAGCGCAAATTAGTGCAATGATATGTTCAGATTTGAATAATATTTTCTTCTGGTATTCTAAATAAATTAATACGTGTGGAAAAAATCCTCTCCCTTCTACAACACACTCTCTGTTCTCTGCGGTGCCTCCTACTAGTAACAACAAATGCAGCCATTTCAAGCACAATATAGTTTAAGACATTTTTGGGGGGGGCGTTAAATAATGGCGCAATACCAGTAATTTGATGTGCACAAACGTTAATAAATCATGCTGTGTGATTCATCTTAATACTCTCCTCCCATAAATTTTGCGTCTGAAAGGGAAGCTGTCATGTCAGTGTCGTGCAGAAGGTGGCGGTATGTGGTATTGCCAACCAACATTTAAAGAAAAAGAAGATGCTCAAATGTGCATGCTTAGCCGCCATTAAAACCAAAAATAAGAAGAAATGTGCGTGCGTGACATGCGAGGACCAGTGAGGTCTGTTCTAGCGCATCACACACCTTTGAGCTTCTGTGTTCAGTGTATTTGATGCACATTTTTGTAATGATCTCTCATCCATTTATCATTTACTTTTGTCTGCCATCAGACAATCTGAGACGTCATAACACGTTGCTATGGGTTGCGTCTTAGTTCGGATTTGGCGTTCTGACGCTGCAAGCTTCATGCTTTCTAACCATATGTTGCAATTATTGTGCATATTTTACAATGTCTACAATGTCTACCATTGTAAAATGTTTACATCTATCAAAGTCTTCATAGTGTGTGCATAAAGAGTATCTTATAATTATATATTATAATTTATTATATTATACATATATTACTTTTACTCTCTGCACAACTCTGTATACATTGGATTGATTTTAATAACTTTAATGTACTTGAATTGTGCACCAGACATTAAGAATATACGAGTATCGGATTGGGACTCGGTATCGGCAGATACTCAATATTCGGATCAGATTGGGGGCACAAAAAACCAGATCGGGACATCCTTACTAATAATTAAAATAATACAATCACACAGACACACACACACATACATACATAAATACATGCATGCATAGAGCTAATGTCTCTAAAGAAAAGTACAAAATATTGTTTTCTATTTCAACTAAAAAACGGTAGACATTTCTCAGATAAATGGTCAATTTAAATGAATGAAACTGATTTGACTGGGAAAAACATTTTTGTCCACTACATACTTCTATGCATCAGTAAACTCACATTTTCCTGCTCTGAAAGTTAATTTACATTAAGCCCAATAAGCTCACACATAACCTGCCGTCACCAGACAGCCACTCGCTGCAAGGTGATTACAAACCTAAAGGCCAAAGTAAATGAGCCAAACTAATGAAGGCAGAGGAAAAGGTTTTAAGCAAAAGCCTCCATTTTCAAAAGTATAAAATTGGGTAGTTGACAAATATCATGTCCATACATTTTCCCCTTGCATCATCCAGATTTCAGGCTAAACGTTTGACATAGTTTAGATTTACATATTTAAGATTTAATTAATGTATTCATTTATTTACACAGCTAATTTAAATAGATGTGATGTAACAAATGCGTTGTTAAAAGTACAAATATTCAATTGAATCTAATATGAGGTCATAAAATACCAGTTATATACGTAAACTGACTTATTTTTTAAATTAGAATTTGAATGCCTGGTGTGGCCTTACACTTTTAATTGCAAACCTTTACAGATAGTTTAGATTAAATATCAGTCTATCTGTGGCTAATATGGCCATTATCAGCACAGGAATGAGTAACACTAGTTAACGAATACACAGCTGGAAGAGTAACAAAAATAACACTTCTCTGCAAAAGTACGCCTACTCATGTTTTTGCTGAAGGAAACACACACATACAGTACAATCTTTGACAGGGAACAGAAGAGTCCAAATCAGTAGAAAAGCAAGGTGCAGCTGGTCAAAAGGACACACATGGGACCAATCAGGCTTATCAAACCACTCCAGAGCATTCCCAAGACCCAAAACGGCAGCGTGTGAACGTGTATATATAATAAGAAAATCTCTCTCCTTCCTCCTGGTCTGAATCTTCCAGAAAAGCCTCTTTATACCATCGCTGCTAGGTTGGAGCTGCTGGGAACGTGCTGTCTGGCAGGGAGGCACACAGATTGAGTCTGTTGTGTATTGATTTCAGATTACAGAGATGGTGAGGTTTGCGAAGATGGGCTTTTTTGAGTCTGTATATGGACTGGACTGGCTCAGCACGAACCCAGACAACCATGTGCTTAGTGCAGGTGTTCATAAAGTGGCATAAAATGCTTAGACTAGTCTTACAAGTTAGTGATCTGATTTTACTTATTAAGACTGGTCATAACATTTTAAAATTGGTTACATAAAAAAAAAAAACATAGATTGGTCTAAGTTGAATCCAAAAAATATGTATCATTATCTCTTGGTAACTACTAGTTGGTCAAAGAGTCTTAACAGGCCTTGTCCCAAATGGACTCCATGTGTACTTGCGGTCTTACGGACTTACAATGGCCGCCACGTGCACATGTCCGTTAAGTCCACAAGACCGTAGGGTGTCCCATTCGTCATTTTAGCGCTCAGAACGGTGCTCGCAAGCGCCCCCTTTGCGGCTGCTATGTGCCCTCGATACGCACTTCTGCCGAGCCCGCACCGTGGCGAGCTCCGCAGCAGACTTCTACCCAGTAGTCAAAGCGGCATTACGTCATGAAAGTGCAGACACAGAGGAAGACCACGAGGGTTTAGGGTGCCATTTGGGACAGGGCCACAGAGGTTTATGCAGCTGGCCCCTGGAGAAAGTGTGGAACTGAATTAACCTCTGTGTGCGTGTGTGTGTGTGTGTGTGTGTGTGTGTGTGTGTGTGTCAATGTGTGAGCTCTCTGTTCACAGTTCACTGTTAGAGTAATTATGCTAGATATAATTATTACACAAGGGGAGCTTTCTATAGTGGTGTAATTGAGAGCTTCACAGTACTGCAGTGTGTTAAATCACACAGCACAGAAAAAAACTTGAAAATAAAAACAACTTAATATGGAAGCCTGTTTCCGCCACTGAAAAAAAAAAAAAGAATAAAAAAGGTAATTGCGTAATAAAAGGTCATTTTTATCTCGCATTTGATTTTTCTCGCAATTCTGATTTTTTTCTCTCCGAATAGCGAGTTTATATCTCGCAATTCTGACTTTATAACACGCAATTGCGACTTAAGTCAAAATTTTGAGATATAAACTCAGAATTCTGAGAACATATCAGTCTTTTTCCCCTCTCAAAATTGAACTTTATAATTAGCAACTGCGAGTTTATATCTCACAATTCTGAGGAAAAAAGTCAGAATACAAGATACAAACTCACATTTGCCAGAAAAAAGTCAGAATTGGGGGTTTTTATCTCAGAATTCTGACTTTATTTCTTGCAATTGCGAGTTTATATCCTGCTATTCTGACTTTATAACTCGCAATTGTGAGATTATATCGCATAATTCGGAGAAATTTTTTTTTAAGAAACTCCTCTTGGGACTTACTAAATAATTTAATAAATCGGACCAGCATATACACTCCATGCTTACTCATAAACGGTATGTAGGGCCCTATGAAATCCGTTTTTTTTTTTTTACATTTTTAAATTGTAAATCTGTTGTTTTTTTCAGAAATTATTTTTCCTCTATTTTGTATTTTTTTTATGATTTAATAAAAATGTATTACCAAAAAACAGTGGCTATCAAATTAATGCATAAAATTTATATTTTAAAATGTAATCAAATGAAAACATAATTCCTTTTAAATGAACAATACCTTTTAAATTAGCAATACCTACAGAAGTTTACTGTTCAAAACATGGACAAAGTATTGTGAAAATCATAAAAAATAATGTTTAGATGATAATTACTACTACTACATTCTATTGTAGAATAGTAATATATTTCTATCATAATTTCTTTTAGTTTGGTGGATTGTAGAGAAGACCTAGAGTTTGCGTGTGTATCTGATGATGTTTCTCAAATGCAACAGTGAGGGCAGCTTTGGAGATGAAGATTTGTGTTCATGTTCTCATATTGTGAGACAGCAGACACCGCAACACCACAACCATTACATATGTTGAGTATGTGTGTAGTAGACAAAACGGTGCCGCTCATTCAAACCTGCAGACTTCACATTTAAATAGCAGTCTTTTGCAGGTTAATATTCACAGACACTAGTCTATACTGCGATTTGATTCATTGTACAGCCCTACTTTTGATTTACTCATCCAAAATTTGGCAAATTCAAGTAGTTGAATTCAAAGACATTATTGTGACATTATTATTTCACCTTCTCTAAGGTGGTTTAAAAGAAGTCATATACTGCAAGGCTATTTGTAACAGGAAGTATTTATTAATTGTGCTACATGTCTTGGAGGGGAATGAGGTGATCCATTTTTACCAGAACATACAGTATGACTCATATTATGTGAGTCAGCAAATGCATACCTGCTGACCATAAATTTATCTTGTGACCAAATGCACGCTGCCAGTTTGGCCCCTGTTTTCTATCTTTCACCTGAGCTGTGACTGAACGAGCATCAGCATAACACTTTCCAGGCATTATTTCTCATTCACAAAGTGACAGGAAGTCATGGTCTTTCCTGCCAGATGTGGATATTAGCTGAAGAAATGAACAACAGCCGAACTTACTGTAAGCAATTAAAGAGTAGATACTTAATATAGTGGTTCATATATCAATATGAGAAGAAAACACATTCTTTAAATATCTTACTATAATGAACTATAATTACAATTTTAATTTTTTTTTTTTTTTATTATATTTCAAAGTTATTATTATTTTTTATTCCTGTGATGCAAAGCTGAATTTTCAACATCATTCCAGTCTTCAGTATCAAATGATTCTATATAAATCATACCTAAATGCTAAATATGGTGCTAAATAAATATTTCTTATTATTATCATCATCAATGCTGGAAATAGTTTCTTTTGCAAAATTATAAACGCCTAACTTTAAATGATAAATTTAATGCATCCTTGCTGAATAAAAGTATTAATTTCTTTAAAAAAAATTACTAACCCCAAACTTTTGAACAACGGTGCACATTTTATATTTTATTACTTAATGACTTAAATAATAATGACTTATTATTGAATACTTACATTTACATTTTATATTTTATTGAAACATTTGACATATTAAAAATATTTAAATATTACACAAACTAATGAGCAGTTAAATGAATATACTGAACATTACATACTGTTTGTTAATGATCAGCTGTCACCAATTCATCTGTGCTCACTGATTTATTAATATAATATCCTTTCTTCAAATGTGAATTATTAGATCTATGCCATGAACTGTATGTTATCGCACATAGCAGTGCGGTGGGTTGTTCATATGTGTGCTGACTGATTAAAAAAAGCATCTTATGCTGTATATGCCATCTTACGCAGGTGGCAAAGTCCTCTATTCAGCACAATTCGTAAGGAGTGTGCTGTTGCACAGCAGAGATCTTTGTAATATTTTCCATTTTCCTCTCACGGAAGGCGCGCGCTCTCATTGACTCTTCAACCTAAACACCGTCCTTCAACATGGTGATGCACTCAATTTATTCATTGAAAAAAAAGCAGAATTCTGCTGAATTTGTATTTCTGAGGGAAGCTGATGAGGAGGGGGAACATTCACTATATCAGGCTAACATCTCAACAATGGGAATGCCACAATGATGAATGAGACAGAGGTTTTAAGGCCGGCTGCCTCAGAGGCAGATACATCAGCAGCTGGAACTACCTCAAAACATTTTTTCACTGATTAGGGACGCAAATATTGTGACATTATAGCCAATAATCTTTTTGTGCTCTCACACTGATGCATTCATATGTCCAAATTTCCTTGTGAAATTGCATAACAGTAAAAGCACAGGTTATTCACATATGACAAAGGACGGTTTTGACAGCTTGACAAAAACCGAGGCACCAAACCCATGTGGTGTCCAGTTATCTCTCACCAGGCAGATTAACTCATCTCTCTCCCAGCAGATGGACATATCATTTCCCTAATGCTATGTGTCTCCGGACCACATGGACCTCTCAGTTAACACACACTTTCAATCCAACACTCAAAAGCATTAGCTAAATATCCATGAGAAATGAAAAAAAAAAAAATCAATGGCACACAAATAGCAAGTAGATGCAATATGTATCTTTGTAACTTGGATATGCCATTTAAATGTGCATCAGTGAGGGGTTTATATAAGCAACAAAAAATTATTTAAAAGTAAAAGAATAGTTTAAAAATTGTCATTATTTACTGAATTTAAAATATATATATATATATATATATATATATATCGTAGAACGACCAAGCTGCTCTTTTCCATACAATGAAAGTGAATGGTGATCACAGCCGTCAAGATTTTCAAAACCAGGTTATTAGTGAATCTCAATTTTAATTTGTTCTGTTCCTCACACAAAGCTATTGTATAGCTTCTGAATACTGCTAAATATAGTTAGGAAAATCTTTCTTTACTATACTTTCACTGTAAAGAAATTCTCTTATTTCATGGAGGAAAATAAACTATTCTGTTCTTCTGGTCTGTTCTTCACACAAAGTTATTGCAGAGCTTCTGAAGACTCAAAAAACAGCGCACGAGTAGAAAAAACTACTTTTATAATAACTGTATGGTGCTTTTTAGGGGCTTTCACACTGGACAAACCTTTTCATTGTTCCTAGTACTATTGGAGCAAGTTTCCGCTTTTTGGTGCATTCGCACAGCAGGAACTAGGAATTGTTTTAGTTCTAGGAACTCCATTTGGAGGAAGTAAATTAGCTCCTACTTCAGAATAGGGTCTAAAAGAGTTCTATAGGAACTACCAGTGACGTCAGTGTACGCTGATTGGCCAAACGCGTACAAAACACCAGCTACCCAGCATTTTTAAAAAGCCATGTAAAAATATTTACTCCATGAACATGGAAAACAGTGATAAAGGCATTTAGCTACTTGTGTTCTTTTCTCAGCCTTGATGATATATAACAATGCAAGTTGTCATAGAAGATTTAGTCAAATTTTCATACTCTTTCAAATCGCATATACACTGTATTGTGCATTTATATTCCGGAGTGTCTATTTACACTAAGTGCAAATAGCCTGCCTTGTTGGCAAAAGCTATTTACACTAACTCCGCCCCCAACGTGTGATTGGGTTAGTCAACACTAAAAAAAAGACGCTCATTCAGCATCTGTTTCAGTGGCGTCGATGGAAAGGCGCATGCTTTTTGATGCGATCGACCCGAGTTCGAGTCTCCCTTTGGCCTAACTTTTTTTCTCTCTTTTCAAATCTCATATCACATCGGAAAGGCATTTATTTTCAATAAAAATGAAGGAAATAATAAAAAAGTTGAAAATAAAAGTATCGGGTAGGGTTAGGGTAGGTGTAGGGAGGGCTTTATTGTCCCAATAAGGTGGCATCCATTTAATAATTTAAATTAAAACTATAATTTAGACTCAATACATTATTATTGCGTACTGTTTTATAATGTGCTACAATACTGAGGTGCAGATAATTGCCACTATTTGCAATAAGTAGTATAAATAGCAGAAAATCTTGCTATTTTAACATAGTGTAAATAGAATCTATATAGCATATCGTTAAAAAATACTGCTATTTTCACTTAGTGTAAATAGCATCCATCGTTATTTGCACTTAGTGTAAATAGTATTTATCGCTAATAAAATATGCTATTTACACTCAGTGTAAATAGCATCTATTGCTATTTGCACTTAGTGTAAATAGCATCTATCACTATTTACACTTAGTGCAAATAGCTGCTGCCTTTATATTACATCTCCGTTATCACAAACCTACAACACACAACAAAAACAGCTCACGGCGTTCTCCATTCACAGGTTATTGACGTTTGTAAATGCAGTGAATGAAGATGTTGCTGTCGGTCACTTCAGAGTTCCCGCTGCCAGTGCGAATGCAACCAGTAAAAAGGGGGAAATTGGTTCTCTAGGAACCACCATGCTGGCTATTTCCTAGAACTACGTGGTGAGAAAGCCCCTATTGTTCTGAAAGCTCTTGGTTCCCATTCACTTTCACTGTAAAGAAAAGAGCAGCTTACACATTCTGCTAAACCTCTCTTATTATGTACCATGGTACATCGTTACCATGGTATCATCTTGTATTTATGAATGTATTTGTTGGAGAAACATCAAAAATGTTTTAATAAGCATGAATACAGTCAGGTTCTGCTGACACAATTGTTTCAATTAGATGAATACAAACTCATCAGCTACTTTATGCAAATCCGCCTCCCTGTGCGGAACACAGCTTTACTGGTATTTCAAGATCACTATGGAAACCTTCCATGCTTAATTTACGTTCACTTTAATTTACATAGTGAATTGAATCCACCAGCTAAACTAAGGCAGTACCACATTCAAACCGTCATACAAAACACTTTTCACTCAAGGACTCCAGAAAGACCAGCAGGATGTAAGAAAGCATGGTTTATGCATGTGTTGCTATATTAACGCTTTGCTCAATCCCCGAATTGATTTATTTTTCCCAAGCGAAAGGGCCAGTGTTGCTCACCGATTTATAAATGTACCCAGAGGAGCTTCAGATGAAATCGTCACCCTCATATGTACGACAGACATATAAAGATGGTGTTTTCACTGAGCTGTGGAGTGGGAAGGAGCTCTGTCTTACCTTGGTAATTGCAGATGTCTCCCACGCTGTTCTGACGCGTGATGTGGTGCCAGTAAGCGCTTCGCGGGAGAGATATCGACTTTGTTAATGTGCTCTCGTCTGAAAGAGTCTGTGAGGCAGAGCAGAAAATCATTGGGTTACATTGGTTATATTTCCAGTCAAATCACTCGGAAAGGACTTACGCTGAGAAGATTTCAAAGACCGAGACTCGCCGATAAACAGCACCCCTCCATTAGGCTGTTTTGATCATTTCAGATGACAGGTGGAGTGTGATGTCATTACAACCTTTTAAAAAGAGCATTTATCACAGCATTTTAAGAGAATTTCGTGAATCCGAACCAATAAAGACTCTTAGCGGGACTCTTGATCAAGATTTCAGAGCGAGCAGCATTTTTGGCAGGGGTCCTGGATGGTGAGATCTGAGCGGAGGGCCATATGGTCAAGTCTCATCAGCCTCCACTGAAGGCCTTAGAGATGACAGCACAGATTCACTGCCAGCGAGGCAGCGGCGCAGTTTAAATAGCGCAGGAAAGACCATCCGCACCAGGCGGCTGAACGATTCATCAGCCTCGCTAGCTTCAGGGGGGTATGGAGAAATAACCAAAATGTGCTTTCAATGACACGTTGATAGCCAAAATGGCAGGATAACATTTTAAGGCATTAGTGTTCAGAAGCTTTGAACACTGAAAAACTCCTGAGGCTGTTATTTCTGTCGTTATCTTGCAACTAAGATGTGTCTCAAATCCATTTACATTTACATTTTATTCAAAGCGAGTTCAATTGCATTGAAGGTATGCATTTTATCAGTATGCTCATTCTTGGGATTCAAACTCTTGACTTTGATGCTGCTAACGTCATGCTCTACGAGTTGAGCTATAGGAACAGAGCCGATCCTCCCTATACGCAGAATACGCAAGCTGCGTAGGGCCCCCGAAACACCAGGGGGCCCTCTTGCTCTCAAAGATGTTTTAATTTTAGTTTCCTTTCTGAGTTTGGCAAGAGGTTATGAAAACATGAATGATCATTTATTTTAATGCGGTGCGCTGTCACCCTCTCTACGTAAAAATCAGTCAGATCATGTAACGTGAATGTCAGACACTCTATTGACAAAGGCTTGAGACAAAAAAAAAAAAAGTTGAAAGCGTACTGAGCCGCGGAAGAGATACTGTTTCTTGAGCGCTTTCCGCGAGCGCGATTCAAGACGGAGTGCGAGACAAATGCGTTTCATCCATTCTTTCAATAACCCCCCCCCCCCCCCCCCCCAGTTTTGCGTAGGGCCCCCAGAAGACTAGAATCGGCACTGTATAGTTTTTGAAGGTACATTTTTGAAGGTACTCGACCAATAGTGCAGTTCAGGATTAGTTGACAGCAGCTGGTTTTCAAAGATGCCAGTGTTCTGTGACCTGGATTTATGAAACATCACATAATGTGCACTGTGCAAGCAAGGAAGCGGGAAAGCCTACTTAGAAAACTGGCAGAATCTTAACAGGGAAGCTGCAGTTCTGATACGACCTTTACGACCACATCAAATGGGACACTTTTCAGACGCGCACTCCACTTCGCCTCAGCGACAGGTGCTAGTCAAACGAGTGCTGAAATGGTACAGGTGACGAGGCAACTTCAGTAGGACATCTCATCTGACCGCAGTTCACTGATGTTGTCTCAACATCTCTTGTACATCAAATTTTCATGTTGCGATTAATTGCTAATGCTGTATACGGTATTATCACAATATTGAAATTTAGTTGCAAAAAAGTGTTGTCATATACAGTATAATAGAGTTAATAATTTTTCTTATAACAAAAATAACTGAGCACTTAAAATGTATAAAGTTAAACATTTTACACAGATTAAAATGCAAAAGAATTATAAAGACCAATAGATATCACTTTACGATGAGATATCATTAGTAAATGCATTAACATTAACAATGAGCAATACCTACAGAAATCATTCATCTTAAAAAAATACAACTCGTTCATGTTAGCTCATTAAATAACACAGTAGCAACTTTTGATTTTAACAACGTGTTATCAAATATTGGAATTACCTAAGATTAATGAATGTCTAGAGGAATTTTTCATTGGCAGTTTATGTTAACTAATGAATTAACTAATGTCAGCTAATGAAGCCCTAATGTAAAGTGTGACCAAACAATAAAGAATCAAAACACTTTCAAACAATATCTAGTGAATATTGCGGTCCAGATTAAAATGTAAAAAAGTTTGAAAAATAAATAGCCTATTTAGTACATATTTAAGTGGCACTGTGATGAACACCATAACGAATACACAAATCTGAATGGCTATTTGTTGCGGTCCTACTCGCCCCGCTCTGAGCGGGATTCGAACCGCGGTACTCAACCCCCTATACTTCACTCCCATCCGGGTCACGGCACCCCGCTCAACATTGCAATGGAGACTCATTTGTGAAATATGCTTGTACTAACATTACGGAATAATACATACAGTGCCTTGTTATAAAACACTAAATAAGAAATGCCTTTCTCCCCACTGCACCCTGTAGAATTATGGGACATGTACTTTTACTATACCTGTGAGCTCTTCTCCATCTCCATCATCATGCGTTCATGTTGCTCAGCGATGGACAGTGTGGCAGAGTGAACTCTCTGATAGATCATCTCGCCTTCTCTGGTCTGGAACGTGAACAAACCCTCCCCTGTATCACACATCCTGTAAGAGCACAACACACATGCACACACACATCCATTAAGCAATTATAGCTTCTATTAGTTTTCAGTACACTCGTGTTCTTGTGGTAATAGGCTGAACAGTAAGAGTAGACTTTAAGGGCAGCCTGCAAGGGAAAGCATATGTTAAATGTTGAGCACCTTCATGAATCAGCAAATCAATATCCAGAGCAGCAGAATCAGGACTATTGGATTTAGGATGAAAACATCTTGTCAGACAAAAGCACTCCCAACTAGAATCGAATGTCATTCACAAACCTCCCAGACTCAAATGTGAACCAGGTCGAGTCTCTGCCGTATCTCCTCAGGGAGTTGAGCGGCCACATGACCAGCTTGACTCTGGCATTATGGATGTCCCAAAGGTAGATGTTCTCGTGGGTGATCTGCATTGTGCACTCTCCGTAGATGTCCAGGTTTGGGGTCGGCATCAAGTAAACATTAAATCTTTCTGGAATAAAATGTAAATGTAAAAGACATAAGTACTATAGTTAACTAAAACTAACATAAAAAATTCCTCATTTGGGATAGATAGATAGATAGATAGATAGATAGATAGATAGATCTATAATCATTCCTCATTCTAATTTAGTTAAATTAGATGATTAAAACTGGACTAAAAGCTAATAAAACTATATAGAAATGTATAAAAATACTAAAATGACAAAAACACAACAAAAGTACTAAAACTTTAAAATTTAAAATGAAAATGGAAAATATAAAAATAAAAAACTGATTTAAATATTAATAAAATTATAATAGTATCTCAATAATACTAAAGTAAGTATTGCAGATTGGGGGTTTGTTGACATTTCAAAATAAAATAAAATAAAATAAAAAATACTTGAAACCATTGTATACATTAAAATTAAAATTAAAAACATAATTAGATCTCTTTAGATGCAGAAAGCTTTGAACAATGAAAAACTCTTGAGGATGTGAGTGTGTTTAGAACTGTAATAAAATCAAATAAGGTTTGATGGAAATTTATTCTGAGATAAAATATAAAAATATTTCATTTCAGCTATTAATTAAAATAGTAATTATATAATAAATAAATTAATTAAAATGTTAATTATATAATATAATATTATATTATATTATATTATATATGATGTATTAAATATTTATTGAATGAGTGGATAAATTTGTCCATTGGCAAATTGATTCGATCACTAAAAGTAGCTTTTATATATAAGATTGGAGCCATGAAGCTGAAGGGGTCAGGCTGTAAAAAATGTGCAGTATTTTTGCAAAACTCACATTTTTATATATATTTGGATTCAGATGTCTTTTTCTTCAGAACAACAAACACAGGTGAAGTGCACCCAATAAAATTAATTATTGTAAGAAAGCAAGACTTATAGTAGCCATTCAGTTTTGTCATTCTGCTTTCTAAATGAAGTTAATAACTCAAAAATGTTCAGCAACAACAGCAGCTTACACTGACAGACATGACCAATGTCTTATGTTAAAGAAAACTCATAACAGGGTAGTTTCTTGAACAGATATGAAAAGGTTTCAGTCTGCTGTTTGAGTGACATTTCATCTAATAATAATTAAATTTGCTTAAAAAAGGGCAACCACCGTGGCGGTAGAGTCCATTCGGCTGTCATATCTACAGACATCTCAAACAGCTTTTATTTGGGCAGCTGAAAGATTCTGCTCTGCCTAAAGATGACAGAGAATTAAAGGGTACGGCTGGGAATCTCGACCACATCTCAACAGAGCCATCTAGCATGATTATTATTTTTCCGACGGACTATTTTCTCTTCTTGCAGATGCGGCTCTTGCAGTGCACAAAGGTCAACAGATTGTTGCCATAGAGCCGCAGTTGAACCAACCACGACTGGAGTAACCACACCATCACAATTAGCTCCAAAAAGACAAGGGTGCACTTCATAATCCAAATTAATAGTGCCTAATTATACCTAATGC
Source organism: Tor tambroides (assembly GCA_021397915.2). NCBI lineage: Eukaryota > Metazoa > Chordata > Actinopteri > Cypriniformes > Cyprinidae > Tor > Tor tambroides. The sequence continues at coordinate 13,364 of JAFVLL020037613.1, read as the reverse complement.
TTCAAAATAAGCTATGTGTCTCTCCGGAGGAAGAGGCAATGTAATGTGGGGGCTATTTTAGGGATTGTGAAAATTAACTCTGATTTAATTATCGCAGCCCGCCGTTAGAGGGGTCTAATTGAAGCGCAAATGGCAAACTCTCTGCTCGTTATTCCTCAGCTGTCGAACAGCGGAGAAACGATCATTTTGCTGACCTCCAGCTGATATAATCATATACACATTGCGCTCTCGTTATGAAAACAAGTCAATATTTGCCTGTCATTTGATTGAAAAAAATTTGATGATCACTCTATACGGTGTCTGCCGCAGCTTAATGCTTGAATGCTTCGGCAGCACTTGGAGATGAACTGGTATTGATTTTCTGAATTATGTTTAAAAAAAAACACTCACATAAACACAGACACAACTCGGGCCATCTCAGACTGAAACAGTCTGATCTTGGAGGAGATGCAGTTGCCTTAAAGCAGCGGTTCTCAACTTGTGAGTCAGGACTGTTTTTATAGCCACAGAAAACATATTTAATTTGAAATCTCTCTGGAATAAAAAGTCATAAGCACTGCAGACTGGGGGTTTGTTGTAATAGAATAGAATAGAATAGAATAAATGTATACAATTAAAACCATTCAATTAAAATTAAAATACAATTAAAATAGAATTCTTAATTTGATATTATAAAAAGAAATAAATTTGTTGTTTTAACTATCTGCATAGCATACCAATAAAGTGACAAGATAATATATAATATACTTTACTGATAAGCTATAATATATCTAAATTCAATAATGCTTCAAGACTGTTCTTATAGTCTTTATTTAATATAAATAAATATTAAATATTTGATATTATATAGTTTTTATATTTAATATAAAATTGAAAAATAAATATTTGTATATTTAATGATTAAAAATAATGAAAATAACACTTTATAAATGTCCATACACTAAATATTATATATTTATATATAATGAAAAAATTTATTTTTTTTATATATTTAAAAAAACGAAAACTATCCATATAAGCATGTTTTTTTTTAGAAATGAGGATAAAACATTCCTCATATCTTTTTTGTTGTAGAGCAAATGCTCATTTTGCTGTATTTTGTTACAAATTCAGCTGTCACTTGGTAAAAACTAGCCAAAGAAGGCAGACGCCAACACCAAATGCAAATGAATACTATTAATACTAATAATTTAATGCTTTTTCATTTTCGTTGTTGTTTATTGTACAGTGAACAATCCTGGTACTGTTTTGGGTTGTCACCTGGTGTGAAGATTCCTGAAGTGAAACCCTTTTAGATCCAGCGCTTTAATTTAACCGTTTGGCCACACATTGCCTCATTCATTCCAGAAAGAAACGGAGTGCATTCGCTAAAGATTCTCACTCATTCTCTTAAGCGTTTTCTCGCAGAGGTGCCACGCGCATTCATCCTGCTTTTCTTCTGCGCCATAATCTCATCCATCTCTATGACAAGCTTCATTATGGGCTGATGCTCTGATGCACGGCGGTACCCATTAGCGCTTAGTAAAGAACCTTGGCCCGAGCAGATCATTTATAAACATGAGAACAGACCTGGAGGGACTGTGTTTAACAAACACATTTGGACCCTGTAATAGAATCATTTAGGGAGTACAAGAGGAAAAATCACGCAAAAAGCCGGGCTCTAATTGGATACTGACCGTTCTGTTCCCTCTGCACCCCTGCTGCTAACAAGTCCGGTTCTCCCAGGCTGATGTCATTAAGTCTGCTGCCCAGACACTCCAAACACAATAACTTCCACCACTCCTCGGCCTCCAGCTCTGTGGACACACACATCCATAGCATCAATTTTATATGCAAACATAGGAGCAGCTGCTGAAGGGACGGCAACAAGCAGGAGGAAAACACATTTACAGATTTAGCACTTTAATGCACAGAAACAAGCAATTTGTGAATGCTATGTTGATGATGAACGTTATTTTTTCTGGTTATCGACCACCTCAGCCTTATGTTGAATGCTTTCTGCTTTAAAACTAAGCAGCCAGTAGTCAGACACAAAGGTGTGCAGTGATGGACATACAGACATATAGAAGTAACAGACAGACAGGCAGATAGACAGTCAAGTTCATAGGTGTGGACACAGTGTCTAAAAATACTCGCCAAGTGCCAAATGTGAGTAAAACCTGGCTGTCAACTAAAGAAAACAGAATTACTGACCATTTTTAGGAAGTGCAACAATGGAGGAAAGAAAGTCATACAGGTTTGCAACAGCATGAGGGGAAACGGGTGACAGTAGTTTCATTTTTATTTGAACTTTACTATTTTTTACACTCACACTATATAGAGTAAGATGGGGGACAATGCCCTGCTTATAAGAACAATGTGCATTTATTTTTAAATTGTAACCTATTTAGATATAAGCTTAGCATGTGCAGGATGACGATGCATTAGACTGTATGTTATTATGGGAAATGAATAGAAACATTTGCAGAATCAAGTCATTAAATCAAAATGTAAAATTATTCAAAGAAGAAATCAATTATTCTATTTAAAATTTTCTTTTTGACAATTTAGTTGAGTAATTGAAGAACCGAAGACAGACAAAGCAGAACCCAAAAGAGATTCATCTGAAATGTAAATTTATTCTTTGACTTTTACACAGGCATATGAATTTACATATTTAATTGCCCATATTTTAACTGAAGATATACCACTGCAACACTACGAATTCAAATTAAATGATTTCACTGAATTAGCCTACAGGTTTTAATGAAAAGTGAAGATGTCTGTAAAGTAATTAATGGAATTACTGAATAATAGCCCTATGAATTGCAATAAGTATGAAAATTAAACATAATAACACTAGTAACAACATGCCACTTGGGGCCTTCTGTGCCAGTTCTGAGGGTCATCTTACCCCAATGGGTCTAATTTTATATTTTCACCTCAGAATAAATATCATTTTAATTATAATTACTCCACATGAAAACATGAATGTGTCCACAAACCCCTCATTAACAAATAGATACAAAAAACTTTAATATTCAACATAATACAATGTCATAGATCACTATTTGTTTTGTTTGTTTATTAGGTTTTTTTCTGTTTTGTTTGTTTGTTTGTTTTTATTTTGTTTGTTTGTTTGTTTTTGTTCTTTGTTTTGTTTGTTGTTAGCTTTTGTTTTTTTGTTTTTTGTTAGCTTTAGTTTTTTGTTTTTGTTTTGTTTTGTGGTTTTTGTGTTGTGTTGTTTTGTGTTGTGTTCTTTTGTGATGTGTTGTTTTGTGTGGTGTGGTTTTTGTGTTGTGTTGTGTTTCGGGGTTTTTTTATTTTGTTTCCAGAGACATAAAATTAGACCTCAAATCTTTTTTGACTGACTAAACCTAACAAATGTTGATGAAATGATATTCTTTATCACATCATATATTCATTAAATGTGTAGGATGAGATTCTGTGCCTATGTGCCACACACACACATAGACTTTATTTTAAATATTAATATAAATAAATAATATAAATATTAATTATAATACATGTAACTGTATTTAGTACATATAGTACATATGATCTGATGTGATATTTTACATAGTTATTGTTATTTATTTACAGTTTCAGAAATATAGATAATGCAGAGTTTAATAGGCAGTAATTAAAAGTATTTAGGGTGGCACACTTTCTCAGTTTGCTCATCATTGGCAGGTGTAGCAATTGTTATTCTGGCCCCTGCGTGCACACAAAAGAACAACACAAATAGCATTCTGTAGGAGTTGAGCTTTTTTTTTTATTTTGGCACTCCATTGTTACTCTATTCTTCAAAGGCTCCGGGCTAATCTACAGCAGACTCTGAAGAGCATCATTCTAATGAGTGAACCTCACAATCAACATCCACTCTGAAACACCTAATGCAGTTTAGCACAATGACACAAAGGAAAGGGAGCACAAATTATAACTACGCCAACTACAAAATGAGCTCGGTCTACACCGCTTCTGCATGTGACATGGATTTGAAAGCTCAACATTATGAGATTAGATTTGTCTAATTACGTGCCAAGTAGTTGTTAGCAGATTCGTGACCTCGTCAAGTTTGTGTTTTCAGCTGAGCTTGTTTGAATAACAATGGCTGTCTGCTTGATGTTGCCCTAAGTATATTTCAGCTTCAGTAATTGAACCTTAAAATGAATACTGTATGGCTGTTGACATTTTAATTTTGCCTGCTTGAGTAATGTGAGCAGGCACCATTCAAAATATTAAATTCAATGTGCCAAATGAATTTTTTAAATAGTACAACAGACACTTATCAAATAATTTCACTCAAAATACTGTGTAAAACACGCACACAGATCCAAAAGCTGGGGGAAAAAAATGCCTTGAATTCTCTTTATCAAACTTATTAAACTCTCAAATCATTGTGCACATTTCCCCATTTTTCTATACAAGCTTTTTGTTGGATTTTTTTCTTTTTTTGTATGGCCTCTCTCCTGAGACGGTGACCTTTAAGTGTGTCTAAATTCACACACACTTTTGGGCCCACTGAGTGGAAAATTGGATAAACAAATACTTCATCAGCATGGCAAACTCTCAAGTGCTCAGACAGCTATATGCACAAACACAAAGATGCCCGGTGGAATCACAGCACTTTACAGCACAACATCTTCACATGGTTAATGGTTCACTCAGAGCACAAGAAATGAGAAGAACTACATGATAAATAGTTAGAAGCAAGAAAATGGGTCAGGATGGATGAAATAGATTAGGGCTGCAACAACAAATCGGTAATGGAAATAATCGACAATGAATTTCATTACTGATTAGTAGGGTCTGTGGGCCCTGCTTGGAGGACCACGTCAGTGACGCCATTTTAAAGAATAGTGAAAAATGCATTTACATGGAAGGGGAAAAAAACTAATTTAATTACAGTTTACTGCTTTATTCTTCAAAGGCAAGCATTTTCATTTGGCAAAGCAGAGCTTCCTAAAAGCAACAAGCTCAAGTACTTAATAGAGCTTTTATTTGGATCAAAGCAATATTCATTTAAACAAATTTAGGTTTTAAATGAACATTTACATTTATGCATTTGCCAGACGTTTTATCCAAAATGTTTCATATTGCAAGGAATACTTTTTTTCAGTTTATGCATTGGAAATCAAATTCATGACCTTGACCTTGCTCTGCTGAATTTTTATATTATGAAAATCTACCATTCGAAAGTTTAGGTCAGTAAGATTTTTTGTTTTTGAAAAAAAGTCTCTCACCAAGGCAGCATTTATTTGATCAAAACCACAGTAAAATACACAATACAATAAAAACATTTTCAAATATTATTACAATTTAAAGTAACAGTTTTAAATTCTAAAATATAATTTATTATCGTGATAGGAAAGCTGAATTTTCAGCAGCCATTACTCAAGAAACATTTATTATTATTATCAATGTCGAAAACAGTTGGGCTAAATATAATATTTTTTGTGAAAACGTGAATTTTTTTCAAGATTCTTTGATGAATTGAAAGTTCAAAAGAACAGCATTTGTTGGGAATAAAAAAAGTGTAACAATGTAAAAGTATTTTCAGTCACTTTTGATAAATTTAATGTATCCTTGCTGAATAAAATAATTGATTTAAAACAAATTGCACCTCAAACTTTTGAACAGCATATTATTTTTATATTATTTTACGGCTGATAATTTTTGGTGCAAAATGTTAAAGTGTTGTTATTAGATATTGATTATTAAACTGAATTTGCAAATTGCTTGAAGCATTCGCTGTAACGCTGTAAAATAACCATGAATTTAACGGTAAAAGACTGTAAAAATGCTACACTAAAAACTTCCCCTAAGTTCCCCAACTATATACAGTGAAAAACTGTATTGGACATTACAAGTAATTTTACGGTAGTATATTGTTTTTGGAAGTGGAAAAAGAACGTATAATTTACAGTGAATAACTGTAAATTGACATTCCCATTCCCTGCGTTACATTTCAAATTTGATGGGTTTTTTTTTTTTTTTTTTTGTTGTTGAAATAACTATGTTTTTTTTGTAACTTATTTTTCTTATCAGTTTTGTACATTAGGGTTGTATGTTACATCTAATGTTGTTAAATTAATGTTAATTGCGTTATTTCAGTTTCATGTGTCTTACCATGATGGTGTTTAGTGTTTGTGTGAATGACACCGTGCACCTTCAATATATGTCAATATTCAAAAGCTGCTTGTGATGGGCTTCGATTCCAGATTTCAGTACTTCAATAGGTTGGTATATCAGTTAATGAAATTACGGTATTTAATTGTTAATTTAAGTTAAATGGTAAAGCCTAAAATGTTGCTACCATATTTTTTACGGTAAAATTCTGGCAACCACAGCTGCCGTTTTTTTACCGTAAATTTTACGGATTTTTTTTTCCAGTGTTGAACAAAATGCTAAATCTTAGATAAATCATTTAAATCAGCTATAACTCGCAGCCCTCACGATTACTGTAATAGTGAGGGAGAAAGTGAGAGAGAAGAAAAGGGTTATAGCAGCACAGGCTTAACCCGACAGACTCAGTGGGAGGTGAGGAAGTGGAAGTGAAGGATCAAGGGAGGTCGAGTTCCTACATGTGGCGGACATGTGAGGGACACAAGCTCCATATGGCCGGAGTTTGTGAGAAAGGGGAAGTTCAATAGGGGGCAGCTCGTGGACATGTACCTGTGCCAAATTTAAAAGAGCCACAAGCAGAGTTTACACACACACACACACACACACACACACACACACACACACATATTCGCCCGAGATCCACACTGACTCAAAGGTGATTTACTCCCACAAGGACAACAAGGTGATCTAACGCAGCAGGACACATTAGCAACAACCCAGCACAGAACAGTCTTTGAATGTGTCACAGATACTGCTGAAGACTTCTTCATCTAAACAGCCTCAAGGCACGTATACTTTTTAAACCCTCAGTGTATGGCCATATCTCGCACAGCTCTTCATTTATGCCCTATGCCCGCTCTACCCATTTCCCATTAATATCCTGCCTCTGAAGGGAGCGAAGGAGAGCTGGGGGTGGGGAGGTTATTGTGGTAAATGGATTCAGGAGAACATTCCTCGCCTCCCCCTGGCAGTCCGGAAGACCCCAGAGGTGCTAATGATATCCCAGCGGGTCCACCGTCCTGCTCCCCCCGTGCACATCCACTCCACTGCCTCTCCTTCCCGTCTCCTCCATCTCTTCCCCTTTCCTCCCTCTCTCTCCTCTAGTTTCCTACCTGGGAATTTAGCTTGACAGGAAATTTGAAGGCGAAGGACAAATTCAGCGCTTCTTATAGTCAAAAGAGTTTTAATAATGTGTTTGTGACCATTTTTGCACACATTATTGTGGGTGGAAGTCACTAAAAATTAATTAAACCTGCTGTTATTGGACTTGTTTTAGCAGCCAATTCACTAAAGTAATTATGAAAGTGAGGTAATGGTGCAAATACATCCACAAAATCCTGTTGTATGTTGTAGACTGTGCAGGATGTGGAACTCTAAACCTTTTTATTATCATAACTACAGTATAATAGGGGAAAAGTCTCACCTAACCACCCAAGCAAAGGCGTATTAATATCTTATGATTTTGCCATCTTGTGCAAATTATTATGCATTGTCTTGAGATTACACTCTTAAATATAAAGGTTCTTTATTGGCATCTATGGTTCCATGAAGAAGCTTAAATATCAATGCAACCTTTTAATTACAATAAAGGTTTTTTTAAAGAGTTAAAAGGCTTCTTTAGATTAGTTTAGGTTATATATTTTTTGTTTGCTTGATTGTTTCTTTGTTCACTGACATGTTTTTTGTGAATCCAAAATGGTTCTTCTATGAAAACAGTATCCAATCCTGCTCCTCGAGTGCCAACGTCCTGCAGATTTAAACTCCGGCCAGCTCCAAAACACTTGCCTGCTAGTTTCTAGTGAGTCTGAAGACCTCGATTAGCTGGTTCAGGTGTGTTTAATTGGGGTTGGAGCTAAACTCTTCAAGACAGTGGCTCTCCAGGAACAGGTTTGGATACCCCTGTTCTGTGAAAAAACCCATTTGGAAACTTTATTTTTGAGAGTGTAGTTTGACGGGGGGGGGTTTTTGTTGTTGTTGTTTTTTTGCCCTATCCCTGCAATCGAGACACTTGAATTGCCTCTTTAAAAGTAGAAAGGCTGCTCATCTACACTGCACCATGATTATATGCCTGGTTACGTTCAATTCCATGATCTGGTAAATAACTACAATACTTCCATCACAGAAAATGTATACAAATGTCTCTTTTTCAATGTAATTCCATTCAACAGTGCTGAGTTTTGCAAATTCAGCTCATTATAAATTATAAATATATTTAAATAAGGCTATTTACATAAAAAGGAGATGTTTTTTTATGCTGATGTGAATGACAATTTATAATACTCATTATTCAGCATTTTATCTGTGCAGTTAGTGCCATGTTAAACTAGATGCAAGTTCTTGGTCTGAAATATTATGCACAAAAGCAGATGAAGCATATTTATCAATTTATATTTATTCATTCATACATATCCATGTGTATTTTGAATAGCATAAGAGCTACATAAAAGTTTGGGCTCTGATAAGAATTTATTTGATCGAAATCTAATATTGTGAAATTTTATTACAAATTAAAATAACTCTTTTCTATTTTAACATATTTTCATCAGTGACACATGATTCTACAGATTTTTTTGTGCTCAGTAAAAAGTTCTTATTATCAAAGTGGAAAGCAGTTGTGCTACTTAATGTTTTGTGGAAATTGTGATAATTTTTTTTTTTTTCAAGATTCTTTGATGAATAGAAAGTTCAAAATAGGAGCATCTTTTGTAATATATATTACTTCTTTCCTTACACTTTTGATCAATTGAATGGGTTCTTGCTGCATACAGTAGAAGCATCAATTTCTTTCCAAAAAAAACATTCTGACCCCAAAACCTTTGAATGGTAGTTTAAACACATTACATATTAGATCAACACATTTACACTTAATTAGGGTTAGTCATGCTTTATTTAGCCCAGTAAAATGACAAATGTGGTAAATCCCAGAACTGAATACTAATGCTCACCTAAAACTGCAACTGTTTCGCAACCAAGTTAGTGCTTATTCATGTTTGTATTCTGAGTGTACGTTTTTTTTCGCTGCGAAAACGCTTTGATCAGTTTTGACATTGCCATCTTTCCACTACAAGATTCACAGTGTGAGAGGAAAGAAAACACATGGGAATAGACGCCTTCTGCTGCCAAGCTAATGGTGAGTAAAGTATCTCATTCATATTTCAAACGTGTGTTTGTGTGTTAAGCCTTTCTCTTGTTGTTTTGTTTTCTAACTGCTGATCCGCCTGTTGCCTTTGGCTGTATTCATTCTCTATGACACAATCCATGACACAATTTAAAAAAATATATATTCTCTGCATCCCAATGGGCTCTTCTAACACTTACTAGCCTTAATAACCTAAACACTTTGCAGCGCCTTCTTTAGTTTCAAGGTATAAAAGGAAGAAATCAAAAAATAAACTAATCTTCCTGATATGTGAAAATCAATACTTGCACATCTTGAAATATAGAATAAATTAAGCCATTTTGGATACAATCCAGCACTACAACAAAGACTTTTCTCAGAGTTGGAGACAGTGCTTACCTGACTCACAGGCAAATGTCTTTGACGTCTCATCGCAGAAAATAATTGCCACTGCGTGTTTCTTGGTCTCTCGTGGCATTCGAGTAATGTTCTTAATGTTGTGGAGCTCAGTTATCTGCGGAAGAAGACGACAAAACTCATTACCAAAATTAACAAACTCAAGAGTAGGAGGAAGCGAAGAAAGGAGGATGACACTAAGGTAATGTAGTTACTGTTATCTGAAAATGAAATGATTTGAAATTACTGCAGTGCCTGGCTTTAGGGAGAAATGGAGATGAGAGTTAACGCTGACTGTCTCTATTGTCACACTAATCACAAACACCAAAGAACAGTTGGGCACTGGAAACTTAAAATAAATCTTAATACTCGTATTTTGTGTACATTTTGGTATGTTTTTACACTGATAATTACACATTTTGCTTTACCCAGTACTTTGTGATTCTTAAATGATTTCATAATGGTTCTCAACCAGGGGTCCGGACACTTCCAAGGGGGTCTCAAAATTAAAACTTAAAATTATGCAAAATAGGACAAAACAAACAGTCAAATACGCCAAAACGACTAAAACTAATTAAGATGTTTCATATTTTAATTCACCCCCTCAACAACTGGGTTTTTTTTTCTATGAAAAAACAGGAAGACTTTTTTTTAGTGTGATTTCTAGACTTCTAGAAAAGTCATGTACCGGTAAATCAATAATAATTGTATAACTTCATGAGCATTGTTAAAATAAATATACATTTTTCTAAGTATATGCCAAACTCTAAATTAATTTATCAGGTAGAAATTGTATAAGTAAAAAATATTTTGGTCACACTTTAGTTTGGGGACCAATTCTCACTATTATCTATGACTTCTGCCTCAATAAACTCCTAATTTGCTGCTTATTAATTGTTAAGGTAGCTTTTAAAGGGATACTTCACCCAAAAATGAAAATTCTGTCATTAATTACTCACCCTCATGTCGTTACTAACCCATAAGACCTTCATTCTTCTTCTGAGCTCAAATTAAGATATTTTTGATGAAATCCGAGAGCCCTCTGACCCTGACAAAAAGTATTCTCGTAGCTTCATAACATTACGGTTGAACCACTAATGTCACTATTTTAATGATGTCCTTACTACCTTTCTGGGCCTTGAACGTGGTAGTTGTGTTGCTGTCTATGCAGAAAGCTCTCAGATTTCATCAAAAATATTTTAATTTGTGTTCCAAAGATGAATGAAGGTCTTGCGAGTTTGGAACAACATGAGGGTGAGTAAGTAATGACAGAATTTTCATTTTTGGGTGCACTATCCCTTTAAGTTTAGGTATTGGGTAGGGTTCAAGGATCTAAAATATGGTCATGCAGAATAAGATATTAATATGTGCTTTTTAAGTAATAAGCAAGCATAGTTAATAGCGAGAACTGGTCATTAATCCTTATCCAATCAATCACAAAAAACTGTAAAAATCATGAGGGCATAGATTATTGTTGTGAACAGTAGGAGTTGGAGTTAAAAACAGTTAAGAACCACTGATTTAGAGAGAAAAAAAGTCATGTAAAAATTTGTTTTTTTACCAGTTTTACTTGCAAATCATTTCATCCAGTACGGGATAATGGTATAATTAGGGATATGACTAAGCTGTCACCGTACTGCAGTTAGAATGAATGAACGTTGATATTGTTTTGTGATTACATGCGCTTTAATAAATTAAGCTAGAAGGGACATGAATTTAAATAACAAGATATTTTCATCCATGATTCAAAATGTTTCTACAGGCGTGACAAACAACATTACCTCAGAGAAAAGCAACCTGCTTACTGACAGTACAAAAATAAGCATGGTCTATATTTAAAGGACTCTTCAGGTAGAGTCACACAATGTTGCACAAAGTTTACCAACACTTCTTCGAGCTCTGTTAAAATAGTTAAAATGCAGTCGAGACAAGAGATACTACACCTCACCTCTCAGTCTTGCCGATGGCATTTCTTGGTTTGAGATGTATGATTTGCCTGTGGCAACAGGGAGGAGGTGTTTGCCTTTGAATGTGTTTGTGTTGTGCTGAGGGTGGGTTCAAGGATTATGAATCTGATGAAGGCTTTGCTCAAGGCTTTGAAAGAACTTCTCAAGCTCGGGTGTGTCATAGTGAATGGATGACGCATTGATGAGTGTGAGGAAGCATCTTCTGAAAACTTCTCAGCTGTCAGCAATGTGCTTGTCTCACATAGCCAGACCTTTGACTAGACATCAAACAGTCTGGCCCATACCGCAGTTCATTCTGGCCAGGAAGTCAGTCCATGGGCATGACGTCTGAAGCTGAGACTAGCAATGTACAGTCTAAAAGAACATTTAAGAAGCAGTGTTTTTATTGTTAAGTAAAACTATTAAAAATAGTTTTCAGTAATTGAAACAAAGCTGAAATAAAATAAAATACAAATATTGGATGAAAAGCTTAAACAAATTAACTTAAACTTATGAATTTCAGGCAACATTTCAAATTTTTTGAAGTACTTAAACTGCAAAAACTAAAACTGAAATAAAAATAAAGCTAAATGTAAAATTGAAAAAAAAAAACTACTAAAAATGACAAAAGCACATAAATTACTAAAACTTAGGCCCTGATAAATTAGAATTGGGATTGGGCCCAACTCCCCCAGGATGGCACATCAATACGTGGCATTGCCAGAAGGTTTGCTGTGTCTCCCAGCACCTTCTCAAGAGCACGGAGGAGATTCCAGGAGACAGGCAGTTACTCTGGGAGAGCTGGACAGGGCCGTACAAGGTCCTTAACCCATCAGAAGGACCGGTATCTGCTCCTTTGTGCAAGGAGGAACAGGATGAGCACTACCAGAGCCCCACAAAATGACCTTCAGCAGGCCACTGGTGTGAATGTCTCTGACCAAACAATCAGAAACAGACTTCATGAGGTTGGCCTGAGGGCCCGACGTCCTCTATTGGGCCCTGTGCTCACTGCCCGGCACCATGGAGCTCGATTGGAATTTGCCATTGTACACCAGAATTGGCAGGTCTGCCACTGGCACCCTGTGCTTTTCACAGATGAGAGCAGGTTCACCCTGAGCACATGTGACAGACGTGAAAGGGTCTGGAGAAGCTGTGGAGAACGTTATGCTGCCTGTAACATCGTCCAGCATGACCGGTTTGGTGGTGGGTCAGTGATGGTCTGGGGAGGCATATCCATGGAGGGACGCACAGACCTCTACAGGCTAGACAATGGCACCCTGACTGCCATTAGGTATCGGGATAAAATCCTTGGACCCATTGTCAGACCCTACGCTGGTGCACGACAATGTGGCGAGAGTATGCAGGCAGTTCCTGGAGGATGAAGGAACTGATACCATTGAATGGCCCCCACGCTCCCCTGACCTAACTCCAATAGAACACCTCTGGGAAAGTTATGTTTCGGTCCATCCGACGCTGCCAGGTTGCACCTCAGACTGTCAAGGAGCTCAGTGATGCCCTGGTCCAGATCTGGGAGGAAATACCCCAGGACACCATCCATTGTCTCTTGTATGCATGCTTTCGGGCATGCATACAAGCACATGGGGGCCATACAAACTAATGAGTACCATTTTAAGTTGCTGCAATGAAATGTCAGCAAAATGGACAGGCCTGCTGCATCATTTTTTTCACTTTGATTTCCGTGGTGTCTTTGAATTCAGCCCTCTGTAGGTTGATAATTTTAATTTCCATCAAACGATGTGGCATCCTTTCGTTCCTAACACATTACCCAGTCCATA
>JAFVLL020037612.1:0-20471 GCA_021397915.2 Tor tambroides | reverse complement strand
CTATTTCAGGGAAGGCCTTGTGTATTTCAGCAGGACAATTCAAAACCACATACTGCAGCTATTACAACAGCATGGCTTCGTAGTAGAAGAGTCCGTGTGCTGAATTGGCCTGCCTGCAGTCCAGATCTTTCACACCAAAAACTCCAGAAACTCATAACCTCGATGCCCAGACATCTTCAAACTGTTTTGAAAAGAAGAGGAGATGCTACACCATGGTAAACATGCCCCCGTCCCAACTATTTTGAGACCTGTAGCTGGCATCAAATTTGAAATGAGCTCATTTTGTGCATGAAATTGTAAAATTTCTCAGTTTAAACATTTGTTATCTATGTTCTAATGTGAATAAAATATTGGCTCATGTGATTTGAAATTCTTTTAGTTTTCATTTTATTCAAATTTAAAAAACATCCCAACATTTCCGGAAATCGGGTTGTACACATAGATGGAGTAGATAGCTTCCATCAACACCCCCAAAATGTTTCATGAGTGTTTTTTTTTTTTGTTTGTTTGTTTTTTTGTTTTTTACATATGCATCTGCTTTCTTACATGATTGCTTGTATCTGCTTCTTCACTGCATTTTGATCCAGAGATTTAGGACTCTTTCAGAAGATGTGTAATTGCGCCCCCTACTGTATAATAGTGAAAACACAGAAATATGAAAAATTGTCAATGGCAGGGAAAGAGTTAAGTAGTTCTTCAGCTAGCATTAAAATCACTGTTCTCTGTGTACTGCAAGTAACAATACCACAGTGGATGCTGCACTGCCATCTACTGACATGGATAAGCATGATTGTTTTATGGAAATTACACTGATATCTGTCCCAAAAAAAGGGCACCTTGAGCACTACTCAAGATTTTCTCCGTCAAATCTTTCCACCTTTTGTCTTTATTGTTATTTCTGTCTTCTGGCACCAGACTTTTACATACAGGTACGGATAGCCTTGTCTCAGTTGGTAAACAACAGTGTTTAATTTTCACTTTTCACGTCATGAAACTGATGTTAACAAATTTAATGTTATTCTAAATTGTTACCACTTGGTGTTCACTTGTGGATAATAGAGACATTTGATAGTTACACCTGCCCTCCAAGCCCTCTCCACCCCCCGCTCCCCTTCCCACCCTTTAGTGCACAGGTGACCACTAACAGCCATGTGCTTTTCAGTACAGTCCTGCCCCATCCTTAAACTCCTGCCCTGGGATCAGATCAGGCATTCACTCCAGTTGCCGGTTCACTCTCTTCCAGCTCCAACATGCCTGGACCCATGAGCGATGCGGGCTCCAGTGTCAGCAGTACTGGGTGGTCCACCCTCACGAACGGGACATCTTCTGCTCTGACCAGAGGCACTGACACAGAGACGACTGACTCAGCCGGTGAATTCTTCACCCCTTCATCAGCTGTTGTCTCTGAACAGAGTTCACTGACCAGCCTGACTAACATGGATCCAGAGCCCTATGAGCAGCAGGGTCCAGACTTCAGCCGCCACGCAAACCTCCTGGAGAGCTTTTATGCAGGGGGAGCACGTGTATCTGCCACTCTACCCAGAGGTTTCAGAAGGTCAGAAGGTTCCTCACGCCTCTCCACGGGCGTCACGCCACGTCCGTTTGGAGCCAAACCCTCCAAAGTTTCTTCACTGCCCAGAGTATATTCAGTAAGTGCTCATTATTAGCCTTGTATGTTATAGATCACTTGTTCTTTTGTACATTAAAAAAAAAAAAAAAATTGATTAAAATGTCTTCATATGAGTCTGGATTCTCACAGTGAAGGCTTTTGATTCTGATTAATGGGATTTTTGCTATCTGTGTCCATTTCACATGGTGTTTAGTATCTCATTATAAACAATCACGCAATTTAAAAGAGTATTTTTCTTTTTTCTGATTGGTTATTGCACCATTTTGCATGGTCTGATTGGTTAGTGTTGGGACAGTATGCATCCAGACCGAAACAAACTAAAGTGAAAGTGCGTAGTGATACCTGGAACGTATGCGGTGGTCATAAGTGGTCATAAATTTATTTTTTTAATGATATTCATTCTTAATATTTATATATTTGCTTTGAAATGGCTTACATATGTTCAATTAGAAGACATCACCCAAATAACAGTTATACTGTAGGTATTTGTCTTATTTGGACTCAAACAGTTTTAAATGATTGAAACGGTTAAATCAAGGAAATGAATCCAGTCTTCGTCTTATCACTCCCATACTCACCAGTCATGAGACAGGAAAGGATTGCAGTACTAGTGTAATGCTCTTAAGGAAACGTAATGGTCAGTTAAAAAGGTGCATTGAAATTATTGTAATGTTCATGATATGGCTTAATTTTAGATCATCAGTAATCAATGTATATATAACGACAATATTGCCCATCGTTTACTTCCAGTGGCACTTCCAGTATACTTTTCACCCCACAGTAACTGTTAGTTTCTAAATAGTACCTAAATGGTTGATAAACACACCTGATAAAGGAGTGGGGGATGAGGAAGAGTGGTAGTTTGTTCAGTGTTCCGTGTGTGAAGTTTAGTGTTACTCATCATCACCTGATCATCTAACGGCTGGCTTATGAATAATGGATAAAGCCACTACTACTGCTCTGCACTCTGGGTGCTTCATGAAACCCAAGCTGTGACTTTGTTGTGTGTGTATGTGTGTGTGTGTGCTCTTTTCCATGACGAGCTTCTCAACCATGCATGATTACATTCAGTCTTTGGTCACCGTATCTCGAACAAAAACAATAATGTATTCTCTGTATCAGTAATTTATATGAAGACTTGGAATCTAATAATATAAAATGCAAAATAAAATAAATAGGGTCATATGCCACTGAGACATTCCATTTTTTTCATTGCTCTCTTAAATACATAGTCCTAATTTCATTTGAATGCTCTTTCTTTATAAATGTCTTTTATAATGCAGTCTGTTGAGTCTTGATATCAAACAGAATTTCGCACTGCCAGTGCTGAAGTGGTTGTAGAAGGAAGTAACCACTTTATGTATTTTCTTTTATCTTGGGTTTCTACAGATGGATGACTCCCATAAATTCCTTATCAGTGGGAACAGAGACCAGTCATTTATCCCCTCTTTCCTTAGTGGTCAAAGAATGGTAACAGCCTCTGCTGACACAGGCCACTTTCGTTCAAGCACTCATCCAATCAGGAAGGATGAAGAAGAGAGAAGAGATGGAAGGTCATCAGCACCTCCAATTAACTCTTTTGTCTCTAAAGTGACTATGGCCACCTCCAATATACAAACATCTCCTCCTGTTGTCTCTGAAATCAAGGATATTAAGGTAGGCTGCTTGACAATCTGAATCGAGTAAATTACATCATGATGTCCAGGATATCCTTAACCTACCTAGAACATTCAGTGGATGAAGTGTTATATATTATTTATGATATAATAATACAGTATGTGCTGTAAATATACACGTATACAATTACTTAATGTTAAAATGAGTTTTCATATTTTTAAATATTCATGTTTTAGTTTTGTTTGTTATACTGACTGGAGCAGATTTCTTGAAGATGGTGTCATGGGATCCTCAGGTGTCACATTCTCTACCTGTGTATCTCTCTCTCTCTCTCTCTCTCTCTCTCTCTCTCTCTCTCAGGTGGGTCAAAGTGAAATGCGAGTCTGTTTGAATCAGAAGCCAAATAGTGGGAGAGACTTTGGATTCAAGGCTCACTGGGACTCAACTGGTGCTTGTGTGAAATCTGTTCAAGCAGGTAAGGCTTATTTAATATTATTCCAAGCAGACTGTTTAACTAGAAAACTGCCATTCATTTTAAATGCATCCAGAGTTTGCCATTTCAGTCAATAGAGGGTGAAATGTAAGCAATCTGTGAATCAGTCAGTTTAGATACAATATACAGTATAGATGTTTCTACCAAACATAATCTCAGTTTAGAGAAAGGGTGCATTGGTGCAAATTTTGGTGGTTGTGTGTGTGTTTATGGGTGAATGGAGGTGTGTAGATAAGAACAGTGTATTCATGATTTCGAGTTAAAAAATAACTTATCTTAAAAGTTTTCATAAATATCTGCTTTGGGAAATCATGATGAATGGTGCGCTTTCTGTACTTGTCAAGTTTGTGAGTGTTTATTGTGTATCACGCTGTCCTCGGAAGTTATTTTCATAGTTTCTTTAATTACTGAGAATGCAAGCGTTTTGTGCATATATTTCCATGTGTGCTTCTGTTCAGCCACACTGTGTCATTCTCAGGATTCTGGAGTGAGATTGAGATGAATGATTTATAGAGAACAGTGAAGGTGTTTCTTACTGTGCATTAGTCTGATTGGTTAAACTGAAGAAGTCCTGTAGGGAGTCTGGTCCTGAGTTTAGGATGTGTCCTCATGAATGAGAGGAGCTTGAGCATTCAGCTGTGACCGGTGCGCTTAAAGCAGGTCAGGGCAGCCATGCATGCAGTAAATATAACGTAAAGACCATCTATGTTGTATTAGCTTTCGTCTGTACAGAAGAGTCTGGGAGCGTTTGGTTCTGACACTTGGGATCATTTTAATCAGCCGTATCGTGTTGTGTTATGAGACAGGCTGAGGTGTAGAAGGCTCAGGTTGATCTCCTTCCCCAGAATTCCATTAAACACTAACCTACATGTAGAGCTTCATCAATGATGTATGAACCTGTTCTGTTGTTTTCAGTTCCATTTAGGGCTGTCAGTCAGGTAATATATTATGATTTACAGAAGGAAAACCTGAATGCACAAATATTGGTAATTAAATTTGGTAAAATGTATGTGTACCATTATTGAATACACTCATGACATCTGGCTAAGGTAGATTTCTGCAACAGTGCACTTAATAATGAAATATCTTTTCCTACTATTTATGAACTTGCATGTGCTGTGATTGAGTAAATGTAATTATTTTATTGTTAATGTAAAATAAAAAAAATGGTAATGAATGATGTAAAATATTACAAATGGTAACACCCTAACTGGCAGCCCTAATTCTGTTTGAAAGCCAGTTGTTTGACATTCTCGTTCACCATTCCTGGCTGGTGGAATGATCTTCCCACCCCTATCCGGGGTGCTGGATCCCTGTTAATCTTCAAGCAACAACTGAAAACTCATCTCTTTCGACACTACTTCACTTCATCCTAAACTTTATAAAAAAAAAAATAAAAAAAAAAACTTTATCTTTCTCTCTATTTATTCCTTCCCTTGCTAGCTTGTATTTATTTTAACAATGCCTGAGACATGGTGTTACGAGCACTTCCACTGTCTGATTGCCTCTTCAAGATGAATCGCTTTATGTATTCCCCACTTGTAAGTCGCTTTGGATAAAAGCGTCTGCAAAATGACTAAATGTAAATGTCATTCCAGACAGACTGGATGATGATCAGATCTCTGTGTGAAAGTGAAAAAGTGAAAGTCGTGATGTATTGTCAAGTATGGTGACTCATACTCGAAATTGGTGCTCTGCGTTTAACCCATCCAAGTGCACACACACAGCAGTGAGTAGTGAACAAATACACACACACACACACACACACACACACACACACACCCGGAGCAGTGGGCAGCCATTGCTCCAGCGCCCGGGGAGCAATTAGGGGTTCGGTGCCTTGCTCAAGGGCACCTCAGTCATGGTATCGAAGGTGGTGAGAGTGCACTGGCTGTCGTCAGACTCCTTGTGCAAACAAAAATCTCACTGGATTATTACAATTAATGGCAAAATGAATGTTTGGAAATGTAAACTGATTTTTCCTAATGACAAGCTATAGCAAAATATAGAAATAACTGACTTAAAACCATTTTTAGCATATGAAAATACTAGTGTTCTAATCATTTTGGCCACCACTGTACAGATATACACATTTTGATCATCCTGTTTACACTTTACCAGATTTTCACATGCCAATGAATGAAAACCCACAAGAACAAGATTTGTATTCAGTACAAATCTAAAATATCTTATTGGTCCAGGTCTAGAAGTAAACTTGATTATGTACTCACAAACCCTCACAGTTTGACTTGAAGGCACAGCCTTGTCCTGCTTCATCTTCTTAATCTGCATCACACAGGCAGCCCAGCAGAGTTGTGTGGTCTGCTGATGGGTGATGAGATTGTGGCACTGGGTGGATGCAGGGTGGCTGAAATGAATTATGAGCAGTTTAAGGGCAGTATGGACACAGCACAGCAAAAGGGCACTTTACTGATGGACATCCGAAGACACGGCCAGAACGGTGAGGATGTGGATCCTGTCTGTGAGAATGTAGAACTGTTAAAGGAATACTTCAGCCAAAAATGACAATTTGCTTTAACTGTACTCACTCTTGGGTCATTAAAATGTAGTTGAGTTGAGTCAAAACAGATCTGAAGAAATTCACATAAGTTGCTCGCCAACAGATCCTCTGCAGTGAATGGGTGCCGTCAGAATGAGAGTCCAAACAGCTGTTAAAAACAATAATCTGAAAAGCTGTTTGTAAAAAAAAAAAAAAAAAACCAGACCATTAAGGCATTTTTAACTTCAAACCGTTGCCTCCATTGTTAAAAGACAAGTCTTCTGTCCATAATAATGCTTCCACCAGTGTAAACACAGTGCTTGATCTGTGCATATTTCTCTCCTGATTCAGACAAGATGACTTTTATACTGGAGAAAGCAATATTATGGTCGGAGGACTCATATTTTAGCCAGAAGCTATGGTTTGAAGTTAAATACATCTTAATGATGGATTTATTTCATACAAACACACAGCTTGTGGATTTATTATATTACTTTTGGATTATTGTGATGGTTTTATCAGCTGTTTGGACTCTCATTCTGACGGCACCCATTCACAACTGAGGATCCATTGGTGAGCAAGTCATGTAATGCTAAATCTCTCCAAATCTGTTCTCATGAAGAAATAAATGCATATGCATCTTGGATGGCGTGAGGGTGAGTAAATTTTCATCTGTTTAATCAGCATAATTTAAAATGTCTTTTTTTTTTTTTTTTTTCACATTTTTAATTTGAAATAATTTTGCCTTAACAACAAATGAATGATTTTAACATTGTCACACTCACAATCAAATAGTAATATATTTTAAGTGCTTCTTAAATCAGACTTTTTATATTTCTGGCATGGTTCCTTCTGCTTCTGATTTTTATGAGCCCAGAAAGTGAAGGTGCCGTTCCAGATTCTGATGCTTTATCTGTTGCTATCTGTCACTATGGGAAGGTGGTCTATCTGTCTGTCAGTCAGTCAGTCAGTCTCACTGTCAGGTCTGAATAATCTGTGGGTTCAGTTTCACCCCCCCCCCCCACTTACCACTGGATAAATAATCTTTGCTTCAATTGCATCGAAGGGAATAATTATGAGCACCCTTTGATTTCATTAATGGACACATATGACAGTATAATTTTAAGCCACTTAAAATTCCACTTTCACAAATCACAACGCTAAATCGCAAGTTCACTAACATGTGACTTGGCATTTCTGATGTTTGTTTTGGGTACTGGACAGACTGGGGCAGTGACCAACCTTCCCTACCGTACAAGAGCCATAAGACCATCAATTTGACCAGTGCCAATTCAACACTTATAGGGCGGCCCGAGCAGTATGTCTCGATTAGCACAACCTCTCCAGTGGAGACCATGGTGAAGACACAAGTCAACGGACAGCCTGCTAATGTGAGTCAGGACAGGATAATGAATGTGGTGGACTGTGGGAAATCAATCAATTTAGCTGTTGTTGTTTTTTTAAATGTTGTCATTTTTAATACTTATCCCCAAGTTGGTAATTCATATGCTTGCTTGTACATTGAATGCTTAAGGGTAGACTATCGTTCAACAGGATCAATAATTAGTTTGAAAGAAATTAATACTTGTACTCGGCAAGGATGCAAGAAAATTGATTAAAAGTAACAATAAGGACTTTTTTTAATGTCACAAATATTTGATGTTCTTTTGACCTTTCTATTCATGAGAGATTTCTGGAAAAAAAAAAAGTATCTGTTTCCACAAAAAGAGTAAGCAGAAGATGATGCTAATAAATGTTTTTAAGCATGAAATTAACATATTAGAATGATTTCTGAAGGATCATGCACGCTGAAGATTGGAGTAATGCCTGCTGAAAATTCAGCTTTGCAATCAGTAATAAATTGTATTTTAAAATGTATTCAAATTATATAAAACTGCAATAACAACTTTTATTATATTTATTAATGATTTTTTTCAAAAATATAAAAAAAAATACCAACCCCAATAATTTGGTGGTGTACGTTCTATTTTAAGTAATTAATTTTAAGTATTAATTTGTCTAATTTGATTTTACATTTTTTTTCAGGGAGTTCTATCTAAAATGGTGAAGGGACGTATCCAAGACAATCCAGTTTCTCTAAGAAACAATGGTAGGTGCTCAAGACCCCTTCAGCAGTCAAAACTTTGTCCTTGTTCAGGGTTAAACTGAAGAATTTTCATGTTATTTAAAAAAGACACTTGAATATGTGGAAAATGATCATCTCTTTCCACTGTTCTCTCCCCACCTGTGTTGTAGACTATGAGAACATAGTTTTGAAAAATCATAGAAGAAAGTTAGAATTTTTCATGCAAAAAGGTAATGACATTCACTCTGTAGCAGTTTAATGCTACGCAGCTGATCGATCACTGCAGCTTATTCATTTAATTATACTGTGACTGATTTGTATTAAGCACACTCTTAATGGAGTGTATTGGTGCGGTCTGTTCTGTTGAATATTAATATCTGAATTCGCTCAAGAACAGACGGGTTTGCTTATTCTGCGTTCTAAGGGCCTGACTAAAGCATTTAGTACACACATTAAATCTGTCACCCATTTAAGTTAAGATTTGACATGCTCTTTTCTCACTACTGTATGTGCTAAAAGCTTTTTTTTAAAGTCAAGCTCTAGGACTGAGCAGTAAGATCTGAAGTTGCTCGGTGGGTTTTGGTTGCTTTCCATTTTATTGCTCTTAAAGCTAATGCTCTGTCCTTCAGGTGCCACGGTTAGCTCCTGGGTCTATCTCTGTGGTAAATAAAGATGTGTGCTGTGATACACTGTAATTGTATGTATGTGAGGACTGCTGTTTGTCGCTCTTTCTGTCTTTTTTTCTGTATCTGTTGTGATTCCTGTCATATATCTTTGCAGAGTTGTTTACAAAGACAATTTTGAGTTAGCTAGTCTCTTTATAATTTAGTGCAGATCCGTAATTTGATTCCTCTGCAATTTAAGTGCTTTTAATTCTATAGCATGCGCTACTCCTCTGAGGTGTTTTTCGCACTCTCATCATGTTTTGTCTCTGTCTTGCCTGTTGTTTAAAGCCTGCATACCAGCATATGAGTGTGAATTTGTTGTGTGCTCTCTTGACCATGGTGGTTTTGGTTACGGTTTTGTCATATGAGCAAGGGGTATGTGTGTCAAAATCCTCTGAGCAGCATGAACCAATAGGTTACAGGCATGGAAAGCTCATGGATATGTGTGTGCTTTATGCTGTTTAAATGATAAATAATCTTTGTCTCCACCTCCTTTACTAGGTGGCTCGGAGTCTGCCATCTCCGATGTGAGTCGTATCTGTCATTCACATTTAGTCTTTATTCCTTTATCTTCTGATTTATCACTTTACCTTTTGGTTCCTTTATCCTTATTTTCTGTTTATTTTTCTGGGGTATCAGCTACAGGTTCCCTCCATCAGTACCACCTCCTCTCGCTGGTCATGGGATCATGAGGAGGAGAGGAGGCGGCAGGAGAAATGGCAGATGGAACAAGAGCGCCTCCTTCAGGTACCACCAAACCACATAAATGCTATTTTTGATTCTTGATTTTTATGTTTTAGTTTCAGCACAGTTAATATAGTAATTTGTTTGTTGTAGTTAATATATAGTTATGCCAATATAGAAATACTGCGTACTTTTCTATCAACTCAACTGCATGAG
Source organism: Tor tambroides (assembly GCA_021397915.2). NCBI lineage: Eukaryota > Metazoa > Chordata > Actinopteri > Cypriniformes > Cyprinidae > Tor > Tor tambroides. The sequence goes on along the minus strand of JAFVLL020037612.1, from coordinate 10,580 downwards.
GTGTCCAGCTGAAATGCATTCTAAAGTGTATTTAAACAGCACTTGCATTTGAGCTTTTCAGTGTAATAAGCTAATAAAAAATCAATAAATATTTGCTAGTGGACTTTTGTCTACATTTGGTTTCAGGAGAAGTATCGACGTGATCAGGAGAAGTTGGAGGAGGAGTGGAGGAGAGCTCAGCAGGAGGTCTATGGAGAGGAGCACAGTGGTACTGAGGTCAGAAGACTGTCATAGCATTCATCTCCCATGCTTCATCATTCTCTAATTTCTCTCACTTACACACTAACACAGCATGTAAATTTAAAATTTTATACTGTGGTTCCATTGCCTTTAGATTCTGCAGCATTATAAATGGTGGGTAAGAATCATAACAATGTTATTATATACCTCCTGCCGATATTAGGAGCAGAAATGCACTGATGTGCTGTCAAATGGAAATGCTACTTATAGTCCACCGCCCTTCTTCAACCAATCCATTGCTACCACTTCAGTGGCATCCAATCAGAATGCAGAGAAGGTGGAAGCAACACAGAACAGACAGGCCGCTGTGCAAACAGCAGCAGCACAGCAGTCACTAAAGGCAGATGTGGAGTGTGATTCAACTACAAAGAGTCAGTGGTAAGAAATATGCCAAACACAAGTTGGAAGAGAAGTTGCGGCTGTTTGTATTGTTAATGCTAAGAAAAAATTGGGATTTAGCATTTCTGTAAATATTAGGCTGTAAATATTATACTGAACACAGTATCGCCAACACCTATCCAATCCACAAGAATCCAGTTTGTCAACCCATCTGAGGAAGATTTAGGGGACACTTTTCTTGTAATTGGTGGTCTACATAAACATGCAGCCAGACGTTTTTAGCTGGTGTTGAATCTAGCTGTTTTTCAGCATCTCACACCATGAGCACCATATTTTTACCCTGACAAAATTAACTGTATTAGTTGTATGCATGCATTTATTTATTTAAGCTTATGTGGCATTTGTAGTTTGTGGTATGTGTACATCTTACTGCTGCTTTGGTTATTGCTCGTATGTCTGTCTGTCTGCTTCTGCTTTGTCCTGCTTCAGCTCAGAGGAGTCCTACGGGTTTGCCAAGCTTACAGTTTCTGACAGGTCAGTTTGCTTTTGAGGCTGCTTTTGCTTCTTTGAACGGCTTTTGTGGCATAAGGAAGATGTGGTGATATACATTCAGCACTTTTTCTGTATTTAAAGGTTTTCCAGTTTCGTAAAGTGGAAACGTGTATTTTTTTTCCCCATTATTAAAATACTTTGTCTCATTTTAATGTAAAGGAAAAACATAATTCTTGTTCAGATTTCAGTTCCATTTAGTGATATTTCATGTTACCTTAATGCTCTCATCACATTCAGTTCTGTCCCCATTGCCAGAAGAGTTTGGGGATTCTTTGTTTGTGATGCAAAAATGACACACCTCACCTTTACAGTTAAACTTTACAGCGGTGCTGTAGTTTTTATTTATTTATTTGTATTTTTTGTTAATTCTTGTTTTATTCAATTCATGTGTTTATTCTGCATAGGACAAAGTCAAAATCTACCCCTGCACTTCAAGGCCTTCACAAACAAGATGCTAAAGGTCTGATTACTTTATATTTGGGTTATTTTTATCTGAATTCCTGAATAGTTGAACACCAGGTACAGTTCTCCTCTTCTCTGCCTTGTCTCTTCATTGGCAGCAGGAAGCGGTAAAAAGAAGGGACAGCTGTCACAGGTAGAAAAGGAACGTCTGCAGCTCCTGGAGGACATGAGGAAGAAGACGCAGCTCCTCACTGACAACAGTTGGATCCGTCAGCGCAATGCTAGCATCAACAAAGAGCCCATCACTGTGGGAACATCAGTCAAGAGGTCATGATGAATAAACATTTTCCTTGTATTGTTGAGCACAGATTTTCTTTATTAGCTCTACACTACCATTCACTAGTGTGACACATGGAATAATGGCTACTGAAAATTCAGCTTTGCATCACAGAAATAAATTACATTTTAAAATGTATTAAAATAGAAAGCGGTTATTTTAAATGTATAATATTTCACAATATTGCATTTTTTTTTACTGTATTTTTTTATCAAATAAATGCAGCTTTGGTAAGCATAAGAAGCTTTTTTTTTATTTTTAAACATTACAAAACTTTTCCAACCCCAGACTTTTGAATGGTAACGTGTCCTGGTTGACAAAGGAAACCACATCATTTTCAATCTGAAAGTCTTTAACATCTCAATCTCTGCATCACAGATATGAATCTCTGGACAACCTCCACTCAACCAACTCCTCCTGGTCCAGGCAGTCCTACAGTTCAAGTATCGCAAACAGGCCCCATTCTGCTTTGGGAAACACTGGCACTTACAGGAGTGGACGCAGCAGCCTGGGCCCTGATTCAGCCATCTTCTCTACTGGTCTTAAGCAGAGCTCCTTGTTTGCCTCCAACTCTCCCACTCCACCAATCACAACTATGCCTGAGCCGTCAGACCCTAAGTCCCGTCCAAACTCTCAGCAACGTGGCAGGTGTGGATTAGTCCTGACCCATTTTATGTGTGGTATTTCAGAATGAATTTGTGCTTTGTCTTTAGTGAATAAATATGTAAATGCTTTTTCAGTTGAAACACTTTTAGGCCAATTTTGAGTGAAGCTTTTTTTTTTTCTTAAGGATTTCACTCTACCTGACCTTTAACCCCAGGTATTTTAGAAAACAGTGGCTATGTTCTGAATGGAATACTAGTGTACTGCATACTGCAGTATATACTGTAGTGTACTCTACAGTTCAAAAATTTGAGATCAGTATGATATTTATTTTTTAAGAAATTAATATTTTTATTCAACAAGGATGCAACAACTTGATTAAAAGTGAAAGTAAAAACTTTTACATTCTTAAAGAAAAAAATCCTTCTACTCAAAGAATCCTGAATTTTATTAATGTTTTCAAGAAGAAAACTGTTATTTCAAATTGCAATAATATTTCACAGTATTACTGTTTTTCTGTGTTTCGATCAAATAAATGCAGCCTTGGTAAGCATAAAAGACTTTTCAAAAACATAAAAATCATACAGATCACAAACTTTTGAACAGTAGTGAACCATAAATGCTGCAGTGTACTGTATATTGTATTGTATACTGCATACAATTCGGAAAAATAAATAAATTAAAAAAAAAAAAAAATATATATATATATATATATATGTATGTATATGTGTGTGTTTGCAATATTCAGTAATTCTTGTGATTAGTGTTATACCACAAAACCGTACTGCATGGCTAAATCATCTTGGAAATAAATATTGTTAACTGAATCTAATTTTGTGAAAAAAATTACATTTTAGGCTCTGTTATTAAATACGCAGTCAAGGTAGAAATGTGAAAATTATGGCTTTTAATCTTTACACTGAAAACTCAAGTGGAGCATATTACATTGTGGGTTACAGTATTCCACAGATCATGCTATCATTGTGCACGTTTTGTCAATCCGGGTATTTCACGCATACTGAAACTTGTGTATACTGTGTACAGTATACATGCAGTATTATATGGTAGTATGTTATTCCGAACCTTTCAGTACTCTGCCGCCAGTCTCCTCCGGTTAAATATAGTTGAATCAATGCAAGGGCAGAGCAATGCTGTCTTCTATCTGACATTGAACTCTGACACTGGCATGTGGTGCATGTAGGCTGGTCAGTGGCAGGCGGATGTGCTCGAGGTGCGAGCAGCCTCTGGGGAAGGGAGCTGCCATGGTCATCGATTCCCTGGAGCTCTGCTTTCACATTGGTTGCTTCAAGGTGAGACCGGAGGTCACCTGAAAATGAGAGTGAGCGGGCACTCCATGGATCTGTTGCACTGGGTTTTTAACCTTCATCATTCGGAGTAGCAGGAGATCATTAATCACCTAATATCAATAAATTCTCTTTTTTGGTGTAGGCAGTCAGATTACAAGCATGCAAAACAAATTATAAATGATGTAGATCTTAATTTAAAGTCCTAATTTTGAATCCAAGGAAAAATTATGTAAAGGAATATAACAGAAAAATTCCAGTATTGCTTTAAAGTGATAGTTCACTCAAAAATGAAAATTGTGACTAATTACTCACCCTCATGTCGTTTCAAACCCATAAGACCTTCGTTCATCTTTTGAACACAAATTAAGATATTTATGATAAAATCCGAAAGCTTTCTGACCTTGCATAGACTGCAACACAACTGACACGTTCAAGACCCAGAAAGGTAATAAGGACATCATTAAAATAGTCCACATGACATCAGTGTTCGACCGTAACGTTATGAAGCAAGAGAATACTATGTGTGTGAAGAAAACAAAATAAACGACTTTATTCAACAATGTCTTCTCTTCTGTGTTCGTCTTCGCGCTTTCACAAGAGTACCAAGACACTTGTTTGCAAGCAGAGAAATGCACTTGCGTGCATCGTGGTACTGTCATGAACGCGCGTCGAAGACTGACACAGAAGAGAAGACAGTTGAATAAAAGTCGTTTTTTTTTTTTTTCTTCATGCATAAAAAGTATTCTCTTGCTTCATAACATTACGGTTGAACCCCTGATGTCACATGGACTATTTTAATGATGTCCTTACTACCTTTCTGGGTCTTGAATGTGTCAGTGGCGTTGCTGTCTATGCAGGGTCAGAAAGTTCTTAGATTTCATCAAATGTATCTTAATTTGTGTTCTGAAGATGAACGAAGGTCTTAGGGGTTTGGAACAACATGAGGGTGAGTAATTGATGACAGAATTTTCATTTTTGGGTGAACTATCCCTTTAACTTATGCTTTAATTCTAAGTCAAATTGAAATTTGTTCAAACTGAAGTCCAGCCTGTTTTCTGATTGCCTTATTGCCAACAAACTTAGCAAAATGAGCACAAATTCTGGCTAACCTCAGCATAACCATTACCTTTGCATCACCAGAACCCTGCCAGTCACTGATCACACAGGCTTTTCCAATCACAAAACTATACTGTATTTTCCGGAATATTGTTGTTGGGTTTTTTTTTTGTTTTTTTTTTAAATAATCTGAACCATGCTGTGAGTTATGTGCCATTACATATGTACATAAATATTACATTATTTCAGAGTACTACAGTTATTTATCTAGTGAAAGAAGTTAACTTGCACTCCACGCAATTTCTAGTCAGGTGTAACTTATTTTTCGGAAAATACAGTATTTGCTTTCCTTCTAATGAAGCTTGTCCCTTTTAGATTCCTTTGGCCAGTTGCAGGGGTTGTGTTTTGTTTAAGATAGCTCCTGCTGCACAGGAAGGTCACATCACTGCTTCGCCAGCCTTCACTAAAGAAATCACCTTTTCAAATCTAGCTATGGTGGAGGATCTGCCCACGCTGACCCAATAATCAGTATTTCTAATGAATAAATCATTTTGCCTGATTTGGGAGGCTTTGGGGGCTTTGGAGTGTTAAAAAGGGTTGTATCGACTCATCTTGATGTGTGTCCAGACTCACGGTTTCTTGTTGATCTTGCAGTGTGTCAGCTGCAGGACTGACCTTGGGAGAGGGGCTGAGTCCGGAGCTCAGGTCAGAGTCAGACACGGACAGCTCTTCTGTAACACCTGCTACAGCAGAATCAGAGGTAAGCAAGAACCAACGTGCCATTATAAAACCAGATTCAATTCAGCGGTTGCTTTGAATAACAATACTCTTAAATCTAATGATTTACTAGCCTGCAGATTAGCCTTTATTGATGAATGAAATTACACTGCGAATGGTGCTGGGTCCTGATTAAAACCGGCCTAATTTTGGATATATGTTACAAACAGTTGAAAACTACTGCTTCTGAATGATGCAGGATCACTTGCCCTCACATATATTATAATATGTTATATTATATTTAGTGCTGTCAAAATTAGCACGTTAACACAGGCGATTAATATTTTACCAGTTTAACGGCGTAAAAAAATATTTCAGGAAAAAATGTGATTCATTTTTTTTTAATCGATTGACAGCAGTAATACTGTTATATTATATTGCATTGCATTATATTGTATTAAATTATATTAAGTATTAAGGTCTTATGCCTATAAAGGCTGCATTTATAAAACCAGTAATGCTGTGAAATATTATAAATATGATCTTTTTTTAAATAGTAAATTAACCGTTTGCTATTTGAATATTTAGTAAAATGTAATTTGTCTGTAAAGCTAAATTTTCACGATCCTGCTGCTCAAGAAACATTTTTTTTTCATATATAAATATAAGAAAATTATTATTTTTTTCTATTGACATCATGATATTTGATGTCAATTTCTAAGTGAAAATTCCTTTATCATTATGATCCTCAGCTCATCTTATATTAAATAACCTTTTGTTTTCACAAATAGACAACTTTCAGTTCAAAACCTTTGTTTTTAGTTTTATTAGAACAACACTCTGCTAATTGAAAGACTGTATGCATTTTCTCTTAGTCTGTTCCTCCGTCTCCAAGTGACCAGAATACATTGCAACAGATCGAAGAGGAGTGTACCACAGAAGCAGTCTCAGGAAACACAACTATTAGCACAACCTAACCACTGCAGCAGGCTTTATCGACTGCTTACTTTCACTGCTTTGACAATCAATATATTGAGACAATCAATATATTGTTCTCGTAGTATGACCGCTACATAGTGACAGGTTCGAACATGTTAGTTTGATCATTGCTGATACCCCTGAGGTTGTTTCTGTACTGGCTGATATCCATGTAGTAAGATGTAATGCTGAATAGTTATGCATTCCATATGGCAAGTAATAACATGTCTAATGTGTCGAATGACTTCTAAGAACTGTTTGTTCTTTTTTTTGAAGTAAGTCCTTGCTGAGAATCCTCTCATATCTTTAATATAAGCTTTCCTCTCATAATTATTTAATAAATGTTCTAGCACACTTTATTTGGTTATCAAGCACTTTTTTCCCTTTCATTGGTAGAAATCACATAGTGGTGATGGTACAGGGGTTAAGTCATTGTTCTGTACCAGTTAATTAGGAGCATTTTTAAACAAGCTGCTTAATAGAAATTTATTTGATCCGTCATACTTACAGATGTTGAAATGTATTATCCAGTAGGTGACACTCTGGTTGTAACTGGCATTTTTCTCTCTATTTAGACGCAATGTTCTGCCAATCAGATGGCCTGCACATACTGTAGAAGTTGTATCGCATATAATTGTAAGATCAAATTACCTGGGATGCTTCTTTCCAAGCCCATATGCCAGATGTTTCTGTTTGACATTTACTTGTCTCTCTCCTTGTATGACATAGCCTACATAAACTGGCTAAACAAGTTAAATTAAGTGTTGCCATGGAAATAAAGCTTACTTTTAAATGGAAAAATGATTATGTACTGAAACTATTTTCACTGAAGAACTAAAACCCCTTTTTTCTTTTAAAAAAAAAAGAAACATTTACTTAGCTTTTTTCCTCTATACGTATAATTATCTCTTCATGTCTTGAAATAGATACATACTTGAGTCCTAATATGGATAATTTAAGAGTGGCTGCACATCTTCAGACTTTTCTGCTTCCTGTCATTAATTTGCTCCCACAGTCATCTCCATTTTTACAACTGTAACCTCATTCTCAAAGGCTCTGCAGTTCAGATTTGTCTGAGAACTTGATTTGCCCTGTGGAGTGTTGGAGTAATAGCTTCTGAATTTTCATTTTTTTTCCTTTTAAAATGCGTATAACCAAGCACTCCAAAAAACAACCCAAGGAACGTTATCAACAACTATGGAAGTGTGGTGGTGGTGTTCTGGTGTTTTTATGATGGATGGCATACCTGCATATCTGCCACCTACTGGACTGGAGTGTGAAGCACTTTTTTTTTTTTTTTTTTTTTTTTTTTTTTTTTTTTTTTTTTTTGGGCTGAACAGTTCCTTTAAAAGTGGTTTACTGGTTTTATTGACCTCAAGGTGAATATTCTGTCTTTTATTTACTCACCCTCATGCATTTACAAAGTCTTACGGCACACAAAAGATAAAGTTTTGATGAATAAACTGGAGTCTCTTTGTATGCTCTAAATTACTCAGTTCGTCCAGAGTGCCTAAATCAGTCAGAATGATTTAATGAATAGAACTGATTTTGTTCTTGTGTTCATCTCACTGAACAGGTCTCAGTGGAAGGGACGATCATTAGTGAATATAATTCTGTTTCTCACAAGAAGTCATTTTATGGCTACAGAAGAAATGGAATGAAACTTACAAGCTTAGAATATTAGCAAGTTTGAAAGCTCAAGTCACCATTCTTTCTAAATACATGGGTAAAATGTCAGTGTCTTCTTTTTTTGTACTATGAAATGAAGAATATCATATGAATTTGGAACTATAAGATAAAGACCCATTCACACCAAGAACGATAACTATATTAGCGTCCAAACTAACAGAACAGTTAAAGTTCTGTTCAATACAGTAAGCATGCTGCAGTTTTGTTGTCTGGCACTTTAAATACTCAATCTCATTAAACAGGGTCTATTCTGTTTGTTTGCCTGTCATTGTTTTTATGGTTCATAAACTGTAAAAAAAAAAAATAAATAAAAAATAAATCTTTCTGAAAGTGATTCTAACGACATCTTTCCTCTGTCCTTATCGTTATAGTGAACTTCACTATTCTCATCAAATTAAAACTTCATAGTTATTTTTTTTTCATTATCATCCTTAAGTGTAATATTTGCACAACCGTGATAAGAAAATGCTATTTTGATGAACAGATGGTGCTCTTCTATCACTCATGCATGCAGATACCTCTTCCCTCAGCAGTATGTTCTTCCCAGAATTGTTATGGAAGTCATGACCTTAGTGCACTAGCCGCAAGGGTTCACATTGCCCATAAAAAACAGCATTCCGTTCATGCGTGCAACCAAGTCTCAGATGTGTCCTCTTGCTTCCTTTGCCAGTGACGCTCAGTTCATGCAATCTGAGCTTTATATCTGCTGTCTGAGGTCAACAGACTCCCTCCGAGAGACCCAGGGACAATTGGTATCATTCTTCAACTGATTTAAATACACCCAAATAACCCTACAATTGAATTTCGTATGTAGGAACATAAAAGCCAGCCTGGGTCACATGATACTAAACAAAAGAATGCCACACAAATCGAATAAAGTCTTCTATAATGGTGCCTGCCACGGTTTGTTTTTATTTGTCCCGTGTTTGCAAAAGTCTCCCTATTTATTAGCATAACCTATTTTAGTCCTTACTTGTTTTTCTTTATTCACGTTGACATTTAATCTCTCTATCTGTTGTGTTCAAGACCTGTATGTTCCCTTCAGCTAGTTCATAACACATGACCTTTTTAAGGGCACGGTAGCACTTCAATGTCTTTATATGGGAGTGCTGTGAGTTTGAATTTATTTAGCTTATTCTTTACCGTCATGGCAGATCTAGGACTGTCCCTCTAAACCCCTAAAGCAGAATAGCAGTTCTCAGGCAAATGTAGGATGTTTTGTTTTCCCTTGCAAAGCATATCCGCAAACGAGTAGCAGCTCGTGTTGGCTTGGGAACAGAGTTTGAGAATATACAGAACGGTTTGGAAAATACCTCCCACCCCCGAGTTTGTGCATATTGTGGTCTTTGTGTATCCCTCAGATAAGGCCTCTCAGACTATGTTACAGGAAAGTCTGAATTCACATTAAATTGTAAATTACTGTACTGTAATCAGTGGAATTGTTGCTTAGATGAAGGAATGAAATACAAAAACCTCATCGGTCTCACTTTCCTGTTAATGTTTTGGGCCTTTTGTGAAAAGAGTGTTCCTGGAAATCCATGTAAACTGCATTGTCTGTGTGGAAAGTACGCATTGCTGAATTTCCCATAGCTATGAATGGAAAATCAGGACACACTATGCTTAAACTATAAACAACGTGCAGTTACACAATGATGAATGACTGTTAACAGTTCAAATGTAAAGAAGTGTCCTGTGGGTCAAAGTCTTTTCTGGGTATTTAGAAGCAGATGAGATTTATGACGATGTACCGTTTTTTTTTTTGTTTTGTTTTTTGTTGTTGTTTATTTTTTTGTGTGGCATAAAACAAAATTACACAATTACTTCTGTCTGATCACTAAATGTTTTATTTGTTAAGTATTGTTTCGCATGGGCAGGTCATCTTGTGTGATCTTGTGGCTGGACCTTAGAAAAGCAGTCATGGATGGGGTTTTGGCTTAGGCCTCTGGACAGACCGACAGACCACAGTCTTGAAAGACCTCCAAGTAATGACTAGAAACAATTTCCACTCACATGATCTCTCTTACAATTCTGCATCACTTCCAGATTTCTTTCTTCAGTTGATGTTAATAAAAGTTTGTAAACTGTTCTAGGCTTACATTTAGTTCCAACACACCGTTGGGGAGTGTGTTGGGGAGGCTGATTTAGATTTTTTTGCATGACTAACCTCTCAAAGCACTTCATCATGATTGGAGTCAGTGCTATGGGACGGTAGTCGTTTAGACAGGACACAGGTGATTTCTTTGGTACCGGTATGATTGTTGTGGATTTGAGACATGTGGGGATGACTGCCTGGCTCAGCGAGGTGTTGAAGATATCTGTTAGGACATCCGTCAGCTGTGCAGCACAGTCTTTCAGTACAC
>JAFVLL020037611.1:0-50081 GCA_021397915.2 Tor tambroides | reverse complement strand
CTCTGCTGCAGCCTAGATTTAAACTGCTGATTTTGTCTGGCCAGAGGAGAATGACACTATTTCGACACACTATTTCCCCGTCTAAATACTGTAAACCACGTTTATTAATAAAGCCTTGCATTTGGATCCTCTACTCTGTTGTCACGGCTTCCCCTTTGTTACAGAATCACCAGCCAGACCTGGATCCAGCGGCTTTCTGAGCATGCCAGGCCAAACATGGACCTAGTTGACCAGCTACTATCTTTGGCAAGGAGGCTTATCTGTTAAAGAGTATGTTCACCAGTTCTGTGAGTTATCCTGTCAGGTACCGTTTGATGAAATTGCTTTAAAATACCTTTTTCATTTTGGACTTAATGAGTCTGTGAAGTCATGGTTTCCTGGAGGGAAGTTCAAATGTACTTTGAGAGACTTTATGGATTATGGTCTTTTGCTATGTGGTTCTCCCTTCACCGTGGGAGAAGCAGAGTATCTTCCAAAAATGGCAGCCAGCTCAGAGACCATTCACAAAATGCCTAAAAACCCAGAACCTGTTATCAAAATGACTACCAGTTCAGAGTCTCTTCCCAAGATGGCCGCCAGTTCAAAGTCTCTTCCCAAGATAGCTGCCACAGCACAGCCTTCTACTGTCACGGTTGCTTCTCCTGAGTTCCGTCCTGTAATATCCGCCATTCCAGAGTCTCTCTACAAGATGCCTGCCAGCCCAGAGTCTCTCCACAAAATGGCTTCCAATGCAGAGACTGTTCACAAAATGGCTGCCAACCCAGAGACTCTCCACGAAATGGCTGCCTTCCCAGAGTCAAGTCACAGCTGATCTTCCTGAGTCAAGTCAAGTCACAGCTGACCGTCCATAGTCTCGTCACGTTACAGCTGATCGTCCAGAGTCTTGTCATGTCAAGCCTGCTCACGCCAACTCTGCCAAGTCAAAGTCTGCTCACGTCAAACCTGCCAAGTCGAAGCCTGTTCATGTCAAGCAACAGTCTTCAGCCATCATGGATGCTACTCCAGTGTTCCAGAGCATCGTGAATGTTGCATTTGAAGACACTAAATCAGTCCCAAAGCGTTCGAATCTGGCATCCAGCATGGAGGACCCTCAGCTGGTGTCGCTGCGAGCTGCTGGCATTCCAGGGGACTCTATGCTGATGAGCCACGCAGACTCTACACTCACGAGCTACACAGAATCTACACAGAATCTACACTCATGAACTACGCAGATTCTATGATCACGAGCCACGCATAATCTACACTCACGAGTGAAACAGTTTCAACACTCTCAAGCCTGCTGGCTGCTACTTGCCCCAGTTCCCCAGGCACAGCACCGTTAGTCTTGGAAATAGACAATTTACTCTCTGTCATGCCAATTATGGCTACGGCCATTCTCTGTGTTTGGGCTACACACACCACTGTAGTTTCCCCAGAGGTGGCTTTCCCCATGTCAGCTCAGGTGCATTAAATAACATTAATAGAAAATAGATACAACTTTTGATTTTAATAATGTATTAGTAGATGTTTGGAATCAACTTTAAGTAAGATTAATACATGCTTTAGAAGTACTTGTCATTGTTACTTTAACTAATGCAGTTAACTAATGTTAACAAATGGAACCTTACTGTAAAATGTCACCAAAGTTTCTTTAGATTATTAAAGTGTTCTTTACAATCAGGGGGAAAACAAGTCTTTAAGAGCTGTTCGCAGAAAGGTTCTTATTGGAAAACAAAAATGCTTCATTTATGACATTGCTGTGAAAACCATCTTTTGAAAACTTTGTTTTTAGGAGTGTAGAGCACAGCATGTTGGCATACAGTTAGGGTAGTCGAGATTTATACTTGAGTCTATACATTTATATTGATGGATCAATTCATGTCCCGGCCTCTAGTTTTTCATATCGAAAAGCTGATTCACTCTACAATATGTCACAATACAGAAATCAGTTATGTGATTTTAAGTTTGCTAAGCTGCTTCAAGTTGTTACTTTTAAAACAATTTATTGAATTAAGGACATACAGTAGCGTTTAGTTGGTCTCAGACTTGGCTTTTTTGGACTCAGACTTGACTTGGACTCGATTGGTCAAAGACTCGGGGCCTCTTTATAAAATGTTGCACAGAAACTATCCTAAAATTGATCTTACGATCATCTCTCAAATATGCATACATGTGATTCATAAAATGAATGTACGTACAGAAAACGCACGTACGCATCTCTTTCAGATGTGAAATCTATGAATCACAAAAGATCTTGAACTTCCACGCAAATGAATGGTTTCAGCTCTCTGCCTTGTAAATGACTTCTAAGTAATGTCATTAACATGTAAAAGATCACCAGTCATCATCCAAATTCTTTAATTTAGAACTATGAGCTGAAAGAACAGCTTACATTTTCAAAAACCTGCAGTACTCAAACAAGAAAAAGTGTGTACATCTGCTTAGATCCTGACATGACGCTAAAGCACTTTTCCACGTCAAAGCCAGTTTTTACAAATATGAGCGTTGGTGTGGATTTAAGCGTACATACACTCTAAGATCAAATCTGAGCGTATGCACGCTTTATAAACGAGGCCCCTGGACTCAAGTAAGGTGAACTCAAACCCAACACCATGTTAGCATTTGGAAGCACAGCATGCTTTTCAGTTAAAGTCTGTTTTCCCTGTTTCTTCATCTGGCAAGCATGAAAGAGCACAAAATTATGTATGAGAAACAAAAATAGTGATACATGTCTTAAACACCATTAACAAAAGTAAAAATCTAAAGGTTGATGCTGGGTTTAAGGATATGCAGATTCTGGCCTCCTGCCACGTGACACTTTCTCTCGTAATGAGTGAGGGGTGCTGTGTGGCAGCAGGTGCTGAGAATAGAACATGGTGCTGCTCGCACTCATTTTCTCTTTTATAATAATCAGCACCGAAACGCTGAGGGCCTGTCAGTTAACATCAGCGCTCTAATGCAGATGTAGCTTTTCATATTTTAACGTGCTTAGACTCTGTCTGGTCTCTTACATCACAATCTAAAGCACATGGGCTGGAGCGAGACAGTCTCGCAAGCAGACGGGTCTTTATGTAGAATGCCTGTGAACGCTAAATTTGACATTCAAAATTTACTCGAGTAAAAATAACTTCCTCACATGATTCAGAATCCTCTTTCTTCAGCAAATGCTTTCACTGTGTCTGTAAATGGTTTACAAGTTAAAACTGGATGAGATAAAGTTTTCTAAGCGTCATATTGTTTGCATGTTGTCTTATTTCTCTAAAACCTGTGTCAGTTGAGCACCATGTTAACGCTACAGGATGGTAGCTCTGCACGGAGCTCTCAATCATGTATGAACTGGATATGAATGATGGAAGATGTTTCAGGTTTCAGGTTTCATGTTTCTGCAGTAGCTCTTCACTGAACACGACATGCAGCTGCCTGAGTATTTTCCTTTTAGACTGTATGTAAAACTGAAAAAAAAAAAAAAACCTTCAAATAAAAGTTTCAGTCAGATGACAGTGAAATGTTTTATGTACAAGGTGCTGCACACAGAAGAACCAAGGAAAAAAAGGGAAGCTAGTGTAAGATAAATAGACGAGGCCAGGGCTAGTTGACACACTTTTACACCAGTGAGTATTCCTCAGGCAATTTTTCTAGACAATTTTTCTTAAATTCTTGACTAAAAAAAGCCTTCTTGCCTATGAAGGAAAATATACAGTTGATTTAGCCCATGATGACCTATTATGGGGCATGTTGTCACGTTGCATGTATGTGGCATATCTAATAACTAGGCTATTTGAAATGTGTAAATTTTAAATGTGTGAAAGTCTATTTAATGGTATTTAAAGTGTCATTTTAACAGTAAAACGGTTATACAACATGAAACAAAAATGAATGAAACTGAATGTAAAAGATAATGTAGTAAATATAAATATATATAACTGAATGTGCAACTGTAGTATACTTCCAATCTTGAAAGTATATCAAAAGACTTTACTTTCAGATAACTGAATAAAAATGAAAAGGCTAAAGTGTAGTTGGAATAAATTTTGGTAACACTTTATTTTACAGTGTCCTTGTTACGTTACATGTATTATAACAACAATAAATTGTGCATAATTACATGCAACTAACCTTAAACCAATCCCTCATCCAAACCCTAACCCTATAGTAAGTACATGTAGTTAATTAATATTACTCAGTACTTAAATGTATAATTACACTGCAACAAGAATGCCTTAAAAAAAGTGTAACCTAAATTTTCACGACTGTTTCTTAACACACTTAAGTACCTTTTAAGTGCACTTTGTAATAATGTCAAATTAAGCGTTTTACTTTAAAGTACATTTTAAATCATTATGTTTCAATAAGTTTTAATGAAGTGTGCTTATTTTGATGTGTTGAGTAATATACTAATGCACATGTACTTGACACGTACTTTATCATGCACTACATTTAAATTATAATCATGTAAATGTTTGATATTACAAGTTAATATATTTCAAATTACTAAATTGCAACATAATAATTATAAATATATAACTACAATTATATTTCTTTATGACACACAAGTTTCAATAGAAATGACATTATAGTATATTTTAATTTACCATACGTTTGTCGGTTCATTCTGTAACATACTTATATCAATGAGAATAGATCTGATATATGGAATAAATATTTTTCCATATTTCAAGGACAAAAAAAGTATTTAAGAAATTACATCTGAATATGGATATTAAATGGGTCAAAAGATATGTATAAGTATGCTAAAAGTATGTGCAGTAATTGCTTTCACACAAACTTGTGGCAGAGCAACCTGACAATATCTCCGTAATAAATCACATATACAGTAACCAAAGTATTCAGCAATGTTTTGCCTGAAATAGACAACTCGTTATTTTTAATTATGTAGCATTTCGTTTAATCAGAAGGATACGACTCAAGTAATCAGGCATTTCATGCCAGCTACACAGGTCATTTTAAAATGAATGCTTTCACATATGCATAATTATACAAAGCTTTCCTGGCCCAGTTGTTTATGGAGAGCAAAAGTTCAAGCCAAGTCTTTGATTAAATGACAGCTTGGCAAGAAAGACGAAATAATGTTTGCATTGGTATTTCACAACTTTTTAAATAAATTTATTTGTTTTAGCAGAAATGAGAGCAATCACACCTGCTGCTATAAACTGGTTAATGTCTTGTTTATTTTTCATTTATTCACTGTCGAACGTGTGGCTGTCAGATTGAATAAAGGCGCTAATTGGCAGGAAAAGGAAAGACAATTAATGCATTTTTTTTTCCTCTCTCTGACATTTCATCACAATATCTCTCAACACAGCATCACTTTACAGTTGTGGTAACTACACTTGTTTTATTTTACTGAATTAATCTAAATTGAAAGTAAATCCTGGGAGGAAAGGCCAACAGAGACCATACACAATCACAATGCTGCCTTCTGAGATATTACAGAATATATATGTATATATATATATATATATATATATATATATATATGTGTGTGTGTGTGTGTGTGTGTATATATATATATATATATATATGGTACAACAGGGCTAAAAGGCGCCTTTGATATTATTTTCATCTAAGCCACAAAAACGTGGCATAGCACTTTCCAAAACATTCGCCTTTCAAGATGCACGTGCAGATTTGTCTGATCCTTGACGCGATCACGTGTAGCAGTGCACTTTGTAAAGCGAATGAGAATCGCTAAAAATAATGCATACATTTTGAGACAAAGGTCTTCTTTATGATGCTTTAGGATGTTTCAGTTTGTCACAAGAAGGAAAAAAAAAAAAAAATATATATATATATATATATATATATATATATATGTGTGTGTGTGTGTGTGTGTGTGTGTATGCAAATGAGTTCTCAGAAGGAAGAAGATTAGCAGTGGACAATGACCAAAAAAAAAAAAAAAAAAAACATGTGTGCAAGGCAGAAATAAGAAGATATTGGGTTAGCCAGGTCATGTTTTGATCGGATTAAACTTCTGCTATCCCACCTGCTGTATCACTGCCATCTCGACTACCAAAATTTCATCTCCAAGTCTCCCAGAGAAATATAGAAGAGCTGCCAGAAGTTTTATGAACTGTGAGGTGGGTGAAGAGAAAGTGAGATAAACACCTTTCACGAATCCGGTTCGTGATCTTCCGCACACTCACCATCAGAGGTCGCTCTTCCATCATATTGACTCTCACACCACACAGACAGTTACATATCACCCACGGACTGCATTTCCCATCATTCATTGCACTAAGTACACACAGCTGTCTCAATCACACGGTCACACGTGAGAACTATCACACAATCACACACCTGAGAACTATCACACAATCACACACCGTTTATAAGCCTTGGACTTTCTCTCCCTCATTGCCGAGTATTGTTCTGCGTTTAGCACTCTCCAAGTGTTAGCTGCCTTACCGAGCCATTCTGTGTTTTCTAAGTCTTAGTTTAGTTCATTTTGTTTATAGTCTAGTTTCGAGTTATAGTTAGTCCTGTCTTTCCGTGTTGTCTTGTTGTATGGTTCCTGATCTTCTGCCTTATCTTGGATTAACCCCTTGCCTTCCTTTTGGACTCTGTTTGCCCCTGCCTGGACTATTGCTCGTGTACCTGGATTACCTCTCTTGTCAAGCCCTCTGGATATTGTTCGCCGATCGAAGACTAAGCCCGTTTACTTGAGTACTCATCTGTCTTGCCCTCAATATACCTGTTTGCCATTTGTTCGACCCTGCCTGTGTTTTTGACCATGTCTATCAATAAAAGCTTGCACATGGATCCGTACGCCTCACATCTTGTTCGGCCCGTTACAGAACCAAGATAAAAGAGAGAGAGATTTTTTTTTTTTTTTTTAATTGTATAATATTATTATTATTATTATTATTATTATTATTATCCAGAACAGTTGCAAAAGTTTAACTTTACTGGGATAGGAACAGTACCAGGATAAATAGTAACACTATTAGAAAAAAAAAATGTTAGTTGAAATTTTGTTTCAAAACAGCTAGAAGAAAAAAAAAAAAAGGCTAAATATTAATAGTTTAGTTATTTGACACCCATTAACCCGACTGCAATTTTTTTTTTTTTTTTTTTCCCCTACCTAAAAAAATAGTTTGTCACCTCAGGAAGATGCTGCTTAGGGACAGTATGATCATGATTTCATCTGTATCTAATTTCTAAATAAACTGATGGTTCTATAGATCTGCCTGTGTTACAAATATTTTCCCCCTATTTCACCAATAGGATAGAAGACAAAAAATAAAAACTGCAGACATTTCCTTCTGTATTTTCGTGTTTCTGAAATCATGTTGAGCCCAGTGGTGCTTGACTGAGGTGAAAACAGAGAGTGCTGCTGGGGAACATGGCTTTTTTTTTTTTTTTTCCTCCCTTGGTCTTGTATCCCATGTCAACTAGGGGCCTTTTGCAGGTGTGAGAGTAAAATAGTGCTTTTAAATTACAGAAGAAAAAAAAAAACCTTATGGAATTAAACAAGGTTTTGCCTTTGGCATCTGCTCTATGTTCAAAACAAGAGCTGCAGCAGAGTTTTGTGGGTTTCCGCACCATTGCTAGCTGATGTATTTTGTAACTCATATCTGTGACGATAACTTCATAGATACTAAAACCCCAGTGCTCAACTTCTATAAAATTAAGCTGAATTTTGATTGAGAATGTGGATTTAATTCATTGGTTGAAAGTTCAGACTTGAAATCAATAAAATACAAATGGTATTCACACCTTTTGTTTCTCCCATAATATAACATATTTCCCTAGAGGGAAAAAAAAAAAAAAGTATATACATATATATATATATATTTCTCAATTGGGGAGGTAGGGAGAAATATATATATATATATATATATATATATATATATATATATATATATATGTTTTTTTTGGAAAACTGAAAATATAAAAATAAAAGCAAATTTAAAATAATAAATATTATAATAGCATATAAATAATACTAAACACAGCTTCTGCTGTTTCAAATGTATCAATAATTGTTATTATTGCTATAAAATTGCACACATTAAAGTACTGCTTTAGATTAAAATATTGAATATTAAATATTGAACACCTTTATTGTCATTGTATTTTTCTGCATACAGTGAAATTAGGAGCACTGCTCCTGACTGGTGTTAGGGGAAAAAACATATAACCACAGACAATAAATAAATACAATAAGTAAATACAACAAGTGACTGAGTCATGATACTCACATTGAGCATTCTGAGTAAAGTGACCATGTGTTGTTTTGCATGTTGGCCTTCACATTGATATGCACCGTAAGTTTATACAAAAGTACAATTTAAATGGAATGAGTAACTGTAGTGATTTAGTGACTAGATATAGTATTGCACATTGACAAGATATAGTATTGCACATTGGCATTCAGTGTATATTATTGCACCTTTACTGCAGATATAGTGTTTCAAATTTGGTAACCAGATATGGTATTTCACCCTGACATACTATTTAGCGCATTTGTTTAAAGTTCTGATAAATAAAGTGTTCAGACTGTGGTATTTCAGATAGACATATCGCATATTGTACAATATTGTATATATTGAATATTGCATGTTGTATAGCAGCAGTATAGACAGAAGAGATTTGAATGAAATAAGTGACTGTAGTTAAAGAATAACGTGGTTGGAATAGTGTTTTAGCATTAGTTCATTTATGAGTTTAAAGTCCTGATAGCAACAGAAACTGTTCTGTAAGTGAGTGACATTAGCTACTGGAATTTAGAAAAGCTGCATTATCCAAAATATAAGCCTAAAATATGCCTGTTGCTTAACATTACCCAATAGCCTTTGCAACCTAGGTGATGTAAGCAAACAAGGAAAGCTGTTTCAGAGGAGGAGCAAGTTATCACATTTTTAAAGATGACTGACATTTTTTTTCCCTTTTATTATTCATCATGTACTGATGAATCGTGCAGGAGAACTTCTTGTTAAAGACTACAGCGGCTCATACGTTTAATTTTCTGCATCATTAACTGTCTTAGTGTGAGTGCAGTCAGCCTGCGGCAATGGCCGCACATGTGGTTGTGTTTACTAGCATGTTTATGACCGTATGTAAAACAAAAACTGGATAAATGGTGGACTACTGTGTGTTAATGGCTTAACGGTTGAAGAGACCCCAACAAGCGCTTTAACACAGGGAGGGGTCACTTTTAGTTTAGACTTTAACTATGGGAGGCATCAATTGGATTTCCAACTAAATAAACTCTGAAACTGATGCTGTGCTGAGCAGTGAAAATGTCACCTCAGCACACAATTAAGCCGGCAGACCGTTGCATACTCTCTCTGGGCCGAATTTTAGGCTAATTGGTAAATTAAAGTCATTTAAGTAGCACTTCAGTGTAAAGCCATTAAGGAATAGTTCACCCAAATGAAAATTTGCTGACAATTTACTAACCCTCTGGCTATCCAAGATGTAGATGAGTTTTTTTTTTTTTTTCCTTGAAATAGATTTGGAGAAATGTAGCATTAAATCACTTGCTCACCAATAGATCCTCTGCAGTGAATGGGTGCCGTCAGAATGAGAGTCTGATAAAAACAGCTGATAAAAACATCACAGTAATCCACAAATACTTCACACAACTCCAGTCCATCAATTAACATCTTGATAAGCAGAAAGCTGCGTGTATTAAGCAAATTCGTAATTAATCACGATCAGTTTAAAACCATTGCTTCCAGCTAAAATATGATTCCTCTATCCATAACTTTGCTTGAAATATCTGAAGTACGAGATGAAATATGCACATATCCAGCACTGTTTACAAGTGAAAACAGTCCAAACCGGTTCTAAAGAAGTATGTGGATGGATTTTGAAGTTAGAGGACAATAGGGGATGGACTTTTTCACTGGACGAAGTGTTATTATGGATTATGGACTCGTATTTAGGTCAGAAGCAATAGTTTAAAGTTAAAACACCTTAATGATGGATTTGTTTCTTACAGACACACAGTTTTTCAAGTCACAAGACATTAATTGATGAACTGGAGTGGTGTGGATTACTTGTGGATTATTGGGACCCACTTTATATTAGGTGGCCTTAACTACTATGTACTTATATTTAAATTAATCATTTGATACAATGCACATACATGTTCTTACATTGTACTTCTATTTTTAAACATACCTATATGTAATTACATCTGTAATTAATTTATGTAATTACATTTATAATTACACTGTTGACCCATCCCTTAACCTTAACCCACCCTTAAACCTTCTCATACCACTTAACCTGTCCCTAACCTTATCCATATCCCACCTCAATAGCAGCAAAAGTGTTTTGCAATAAAATATGAACACAATAAGTACATTGTACTTATTTTTTGATGTAAGTACATAGTAGTTAAGGCCACCTAATATAAAGTGGGACTGATTATTGTGATGTTTTTATCAGCTGTTTGAACTCTCATTCTGATGGCACCCATTCACTGCACATTGGTGTGCAAATGATGCAAAGCTAAATTTACCCAGGCTGACTTTTCACAGTGTGTAGGTCTCTATAAGAATTCATTGCTTCGATTTAAAGACTTGTCCAGCAATAATTCACAATGAGTGTGAATAGGCCTTTACAGTGAAAATGGTCTGTAGACTATTGAAATGAAACTGTTCTGCACAGCTCACAAGGTTAACTAACCCAAAATGTCTTCAGTCGTACAATACCAGCATTAGAATTTTGAGGAAGACTTTTATTTTTCAATGAATTTGCATGAAGACAGAGCTAACCTTTATTCTTATCAGATTGTCTAGATGTAGGGTGATATTATCCTCTCTGGCTCGCTCTGCAATATGTCTCCGTACCTTTACATAAATCTCACCCTTTATCTTGTGGTTCCACTCTCTGTCTTAGACAAGACAGGAATAAAGATCCTGACATTATGATTTAAAGGCTGCACATGTTTTAGTTCAAGTTCATTCCTTCTCTTTTTCCCTAGTTTCCCTTTTTTTTTTTTTTTTTTTTTTTTTTTTTTGCTCCTTCATTTCATAAAATCAGTACCTCCTCATACACAAAAACTTGGGTAGCACTTTATTTTACAGTCCTGTTCCTCATGTACATACTATGTACTTATTATAGTAATTACAATAACTAGACACTAACCCTGAAACTACCCCTAAACCTAACCCTACCCCATGTAGTTACCTTATATTACCAGTACTTTCAAAGTACACTGTATGCACACTGTAAGTACATGAAAGTACACGTACTATAAAATAAATGAAATGAAACTTCTTTAAAAAGTTTCGGTCACACTTGATATTAGGTGGCCTTAACTACTATGTACTTACATCAAAAAATAAGTACAATGTACTTATTGTGTTCATATTGTGTTGCAAAACATTTTTTTGCAAATGAGGTGGGATATGAGTAAGGTTAGGGACAGGTTTGGTGGTATGTGTGAAGGATGGATCAACAGTGTAATTATAAATGTAATTACAGAAATTAATTACAGATGTAATTACATATAGGTTTTTTAAAAAAAAAATGTTTTTACAACGTAAAAACATGTGTACACAATAAGTGCATTGTACCAAATGATTAATTTAAATGTAAGAACACAGTAGTTAATGCCACCTAATATAAAGTGGGACCGTATAAAAATATAAATTATAAATATATAAAATATAAATGTATTTGATATGTTTTGTTACATTGAAAATATGATCATGTATCTTTGTTTATGTGTTTTTAACCCCCAGCACCTCACCACTTATCGCAAAACAAGAAACTTTCTTGAGAT
The DNA here is from genome assembly GCA_021397915.2 of Tor tambroides. Lineage (NCBI taxonomy): Eukaryota > Metazoa > Chordata > Actinopteri > Cypriniformes > Cyprinidae > Tor > Tor tambroides. The sequence continues at coordinate 38,338 of JAFVLL020037611.1, read as the reverse complement.
AGAAGACAAATTCAAAAGTGGGCATGTTCTTGTAACAGATATTGTCGGACACAGAGGTAAGTAAAATACAGTTGGTTTATTGAGGGAGTATTTGAGAACAGGAGGCGTGCCAGAAGATCGTGAGGTGAGTAGAACCACTTTGGTAGTTTAACTGGTTGGAACTGGTGGATAATTGTAAATGTTCTTTCCACAGGAACGAGGAGCTTGGAGGACGAGGGGAACAGGATGACAGGAAACACACAACACCACAGGTGGAGATCTGGAGCAATGGGAGACAACGAGAAGGAGAACAGGAGGTAAGTAACATCAGGTAAGGATATAAATCTTGATACTCAAGGTCTTGGTTTCCAGGAGTAGAGTCCATGTAGCGTTTACGAGATCGGACAGTGAATGTGGCTGTGGTGTGTGCTTAAATGCCGGGCTTGATGATGTCGGTAATGAGGTGCAGGTGTGCTGATTAGAACTCAGGTGAATTGGATCGTGGTAATTGACTGGAGGGAGAGCCTGGCCGTTCTGTGACAGTTCTTGTTTAGTATTTATAATTTAGTTTTGCAAGCCTGACTCAATTTGTGAAGTATAACATATCACATAAAAGTGACAGAAAAAAAAAGGTTGAATATTGTCAACTATTTATTGAAAAGTCACTTGAAGGAGGTTGTAAGCTTGATAACAGAGAGAAGAGCAGCTGTTTCAGTCTAAATAGGTCCCTGTCCCTGTTTAGCTACATTTATTATTATTATTATTATTAACCATTTGTCAGACAAAATGTTTAAAATCATTTACTGTAAAAAAAAATTCTGTTACTCTTTCTCACCTTTTCCCCCTTTCATTTTGTTCTCAGTTCCCTCTGCAAATTCCAGGTAATGTATGAGCTTTCTGTCAGACTGCATTAATGTCATAGCAAAGTGCTGCTTACCCCGGACACACCAGACGCCCTGGAGCACATGGAGGCAGTGGACCTTGTTCAGAACAAGTGTGATGCCATGTCAGAATGGGAGAACAGTTCTCGCCTGAGTGCAGCACTGCTGTGAAAGGCTCTAGGTGCTCTAGTGCTTATGTAATATTTGTGTCAACAATCATTATGTGTTCAAAAAAATTAAATATCCCAAAGTCTTATTTTTATGACTGATTTCCTAAATTACATCTTTTGAAACACATAATGCACACAATTTATGTGGCTTTACCCACTGTAAAAAAAAAAAAAAAAGATTTTTCAAATTTGTAAATAAAGATAGAGTATGTTTTACAAAGAAATACTTCAAAATTTTACATGTAATTCAGTGTGTTACCAGCTTGCTCTTTGTAATTATTTGTGAAATTTAGTAGCTGACTGAAAATTGTTTCTACACTAAGTATTATTTTTGTTATTTATTTTTTTTTTTTTCCACTTTATGAGCCAGGAGATGTGACACAATGGTTGCCAGAACTTTACTGTGGAAAATATGATAACATTTTAAGTTTTACAGATCTTCGACTACAGTAAAAAATATCCCATTAGATCTAAAATAGATTTACTGTAGAGAATAAGTGAACTTGGCTAACCAATTAACAGAACATAAATTTAAAAAAAAAAATCATTTTATTATTTTCATTATTTTATAAAAAGTAAAAATGCATATGAATGCTGATTTTTATATTGATCGTATTTTTAACTTAACACCTTTTACTTTATTATTCACTAATACCATATTACTATCTATATGTGTTATACAATTTAATATAAATTTAACATTTTAATAAAAACAGAATCATGCATCTGTATTATTAAGTTTTGAACCCCCAATGTCTCACCAATTTATTACAAAACAATAAGGAACTGTTTGACGTAATTGACATGAAATTTGACAGTTCAAAAGTTCAGACTAAATTTATCAAGTATAATATATCTTACCGGAAACTTAGTGTTAACCAGTTAACAGACTTTCATGATTGACCATTTATCAAATTGCACTCTTATTTTACAGTGTAAGATTGCTTACAGCATCTTCAGTAGGAGCACTAGATTGCTAATACCTAATTCTAGAAAGCCATTGCAGATTTATGATGTTGCCCTCTGCAAAAATCAGATGTTGTCAAAGTCTTGTAAGGTGCAACAGAGGTGAAATTCTTGTAAGGCTGTACATAAATTACAGATTCATGTGGATATGAAATGTGGATGTGTCAGAACGGCTGATTTCAGGAGGATGTTTTGGTGATGGTTAATGCATTGAGGCAGGCTGATGTAAGGCCCTACACTCCTCGTGTTCAGACCTCACACAGTCCTGAGCACCTGGAGAAACAGCAAGGTCCTCACTCACCACATGCACTAGGTTTAGAAGCAGCCACACTATTCAATGCAAATGAGCCCATTACTTCAATAATTTACTTTTGTTCTGGAAGCAACTTTCATGTTCTCTTAAAGGAATAGTTAGTCGAAAAATGAAAATTGCTGAAAAATGTACTTAACCTCAGGTCATCCAAGATGCAGTTGACTTTTTTTTTTCTTATTCAGAACAGATTTGGAGAAATTTTGCATTTTACATAATCTGCTCTGCAGTGAATGGGTGCCATCAGAATAAGAGTCCAAACAGCTGATAAAAACATCACAATAATGCACAAGTAGTCCATCAATTAAAGTCTTGTGAAGGGAAAAGATACATGTTCGTAAGAAACAAAACACTTCTGACCTGTTTGGACTCTCATTCTGATGGAACCCATTCACTGCAGGGAATCAAATGTTGAGCAAGTGATGTAAATATCTCCAAATCTCTCCTAATGAACAAACAAATTCATCTACATCTTGGATGACTTGAGGGTGAGTAAATATTCAGCACATTTTCATTGTTGGGTAAATTATTCCTTTAAAAGTTACTGACCTATCCTACTTTAATAAACAAGCTTTTGCATTTTCTAAAATCCTGGATCTGTGTGTTTGGATAGTTTTAAATTATATCTCCTGAAAATATCCCACACTGGGCACTTATTATAATGACACAAGCTACCTTATTCATTCATTCATTCTTTCATTCACATTCAGTTTTGTAGTCTGTTTTTCCCTCAGTACTCAAGAAACATTTCATTCTGATTCATAATGAGGATTAAGGCTGACAGCTTTCTTTTGCTGCTGTCATCTTTTCTACACTGGACTCTTTGCAGTTTGGTCATTTTGAAGCTCTCAGGAGGATAATGACAAAGGGGTTGAAATAAATCAATAAATCTCATGTATTTTGTATGAACCTTCGCTGCACAATATGTATTAACATAATAAAGGTCAGCAGCCCAGCACACTGCCTCAGCCTGTTAGCCATGAGACTTCAGAAACATCTCTCTGATTACTGGCTTTCCTCCAGGACTCAGATTTTAATATTGAGATCAAGTGGTGACCCAACACAGTACCAAAATTGTTTATCATACAAATGTTTGAGGACATGTCATACTAGATGTCCCTGTTGACATCTAATTGTATAGTGTGAAGGAGAAGATGAATTTGTGTCAACAAAAACTACCTGCTGAACAGCCATCAACAACAACAACAACAAAAAAATACATTATTTATTTTCCCTTTTAAAAGTTCATAAGGAAATCTATTAATATAACTACATAAATATTATCAATTATATTGCTGGAAGGAGGAAAAATAGGCAAGCAAAAAGATCTGAGTGACTTTTTTGTGTGATGGGTAGATAACTGGGTCAGAGCAACCCACAAGATTTGCTGTTTGGAGATGCTCTGACCCAGTCATCTACCCATCACTGAAACTGACAAAGAGTTTAAGGTGTTGATTTAGCCACCAAATTGCTTAGAGTCTCAGTTTGAGATAATATGGCGCATGTGTCAAACTCCAGTCGTGGAGGGTCACTGTCCTAAAAAGTGTAGCTCCAACCAACTCTTAAACACCTGCCCGGAGGTTTCTAGTAATCCTGAAGACGTTGATTCGCTGGTTCAGGTGTGTTTAATTAGGGTTGGAGCCAAACTCTGCAGGATAGTGGCCCTACAGGAACTGAATTTGACACCCCTGGGTTGTGCTGAACCAACAAATTCAAACCATACCATGAAGGCCCCACATCGCAATTTACAGGATCTGCTGTTAAAGGGGTCATGAACTGAGAAATCAAAATTCCCTCGATCTATAAATGCATATACTCTAAGTTTCAGAACTCAAAACTTTCTTGTTAGTCTAAAAACAGCTTATTTTGGAGCCAATCTGCCAAAACGACAGCTTGTGGAATTATTTTGCATGTTCCCAGCCTAAGGATTTATATATTTATTTAGTTTTTTCTATGATGGCCATACAAAAAATAGTTTTGTCTGTATTTCAGAATTTGTTGTGGGTGTATGGGATGGCCTGGATGAGTACGAGATTTCCCGGCCTGGATTTCTGTCCCAGTCCACCCCTGATTGGATCTGACAGTAATGTCGCACCACACAAGTTACTATTGCTTTGTCTGTTATTGCAGTTTATTTGATATATACTGAGCATTTATGCATTTTTGACCTAAATCACAGCAGCATCTATCTAGGAAGCAGATAGGCTGTCAGACATACACAACTGTTAGCCAATCAAAAAATGCTGGGTTAAATACAACCCAGCGCTGTGTAAAATATGGATAAACCCAGCGATTGGGTTGTTTTCAACCAACAGTTGGGTTAAATGTTTAACCTAAGCTTCTGGGCAGTAACTCAACCGCTGGGTCAAAACAACCCAATTGTTGGGTTTGTCCATACTTTACACAGCGCTGGGGTGAATTTAACCCAGCATTTTTTTTAGAGTGTCAGTGGGCATTTACTTCCAAGTCTACAATCCTCCACGTCTATTCAAACAGAGCTTTATGATGAGGGGGGTCAAAACAGGACAGAAAATAGCCTATTACTAAATTATGATGATTTTTGATGTAAAAATCTTCATAACATTATAAGTGGACCTCAGAGAAAAGAACAAAATAATTTAAAAAAAGCAATTCATGACCCATTTAATGTCTTGGTACCAGAAAACAAGACAAGTTTAGAGGTCTTGTTGAGTCCATCCCTTGACACTTCAGAGTTGTTTTGGCACCACTAGGGGGAACTACACAATATTAGGCAGGTGATTTTAATGTTGCTGATCAGTGTTTTTTTAGTGCTTTAATTAGCATGCTGACTTCCATGAGTCTTTTAGGATGGCGTGACAGGTTTCAACTTGTAGCAGTTTCAATCGACATTACATTTTCTCTCATTCCTTTCATGCATTTCTCAAGATTTCCGAATATCATGTTTTCTCATTTTATTTCAATGAAACAAGCCTGTTTGAGACAAACAGGCACTACATTATTTTTGGAATGAAGGCTATAATTTACTTTATTTACTAGCTCAACACAAAACATTTGTGCTATTCAGTTTTGTAATAACATAGTCAAGAATATTTTGACAAAATATTGTAGTCTAATATCTTAATGTGTTAGTGGTTTTGTCCATAAAAGAAAATAAACTGTGGTTACACTTTATTCCAAGTTGTCCTTGTTACAGTGTAATTTGACATTTAAGTACTGAGTAATATTAATTAACCACATGTACTTATATGGTTAGGGTTAGGATTAGGGTTTAGTGATGGGAAGTCCGGTTCTTTTCCGCGAACCGGTTCTTTCGGACAGTTCATTTCAATGAACCGGTTCAAAAAACGGATCATCGGTTCTTTTACGCCCTAACGTAATGACGTCATTCGCGATGACGTAATGATATAATCCGTCGTCCCGGGCCAGATGAAAATACACATTCAAATATATAAAGTAATCATAATTTCAGTCAGTTAAAACATCATAATCCTGATCGTTAAAGTTTACAATTAAGTTTTGCAAGCACCCAAATACAGGTACAGGCAGTGATGTGCATATGAGGATTTAAGTCTTGAAGATATAAAGTGAATAAATTAGTTGTCATCAGCGCAGAAACCATAATCCGCTTACTATACATAATCCATTGCGATTTATTTGTTATTAAATAAATTTACGTTTCGCCCTCATTCAGGTCCTCGGTTTACCCGCGCCATATAGCATATGAATCAGTTGTCCAAAAGAACTAGTTTGGTTCAGACGTGCTGTGTCAGTCATAGTAGGCACTGTTCGCTGAATCACGCATGCGCAGTATCATCAGCTCATCGGTTCTCAAATCGGACGTGTCCGAAAGAAACGGTTCTCGGTTCAGTGTACTGGTGATCCGAAAACCGCTGCAACCGGTTCTTGACTCGAGAACGAGAACCGCTCTAACCAGCAGCACGCGCGTTCAGTGTATCAGCTGCTCTGCTCGCGCTCATCAGTTCTATTTCATACAAACTCAATTTGTGAATGTGTCATCATTAACTATAATTACAGCACAGGTATTTCATAAATCATCCCTTATTCCTATTAAACATAGAGTCTTAATTATGGTCCAACATCCCTGACAAACCCCTTTGGCCTATAACCTAACAGAATCTTCAACTGAACAAAGTACACAGATTAGATACATTCATCTTTTTTAAAAAATAAAATAAAATATGTTTTATATTATCACACTTTCTGATGTTTAACAAAATACTTGGATAACATGCTTTTCGTCCGCTTGAAAAATTACACGCATGCGCAGTATCATCAGCTCATCGGTTCTCAAATCGGACGTGTCCGAAAGAAACGGTTCTCGGTTCAGTGTACTGGTGATCCGAAAACCGCTGCAACCGGTTCTTGACTCGAGAACGAGAACCGCTCTAGCAGTGGGCGTGTTCGTTACCTGGCTCGCTGCACACATGCTGCTCTGCTCGTGTTCATCAGTTCTCTCTTCACAGCAGTTCACTCAGTGTACTGTTTGAGTAGATTAATAACTCCGGGATATTGGTTTATTTCGAGACAGAGGGAGTGTCAGGCACGTTAAAAAAGTGAATAACTTAAGTAATTTGTGGATTAGTGCTTACTGGAGACGCGAACCGTTTCAAACGATTCAGTCCGATTTGGTGAACTGGTTCAACCTGTTCACTAAGAAGATCCGATTAAATCGAACGATTCGTTCGCGAACCGGACATCACTATTAGGTTTTGTCTTAGATGCAAGTAACCCTAACTATGCATAATTAATTGCTATTATAACAGTAAGTACATGTAACGTGTAACAAGGACACCTTAAAATAAAGTGTTACAGAAACTGTCACTGGAGCACTATCCATTCAAAAGTTACTAATATGTAGACTTTAGTTATTAATATGTAAAGTATATAACTTTTAGGGGTAAATAAGGTACAAAGATGTACTTTTTAACTTTTGTACCTTAGGGTACCACCCAAGTGACAGGTTTGTACCTTTTGTACTGAGAGTGTACAATGAAAGTCAATGGCATCCAATGTTTTTTGGACCCTATTGGCTTTAATTAATCTGGGCAAATACTAACCTGTATCGAAAAACAAGTTATAGTAGTTTGAAATGACATAAGGGCCATCACATTTTGGCAAAATTTCAAGATTTCTTTCATCATATTGGCAATAACCTTATGGAAAAAGTCCATAAATGCTCTCTTTTTGCCCAAACAGATCATACACTCCTCAACTTGTTTTCATCTTTTCCAGGACAAATATTGTCAGCACACCTGCTTGCTTGAGTTTATGCACTTCCATTTCAGTTTTGCATGTCAATGAGGATGTCAGAATGTGACTTGATTGATGATGGTCAGTCAACGTTTTCAATCGAGACCAAATTCCCAGGATGTGTATCATATTGTCTGATAAAAAAAAGGGTGTTGATGTTGTACAGTCTACATAGCATACAATCTGACAAGCAACGATCATAAAGGTCAGAAAAATTCTCATATTGTACACTTGCTTTAGTGAGACAATCACTTTAGAGAGCATTTGAATTGTGGTCACATCCAGACGTTTGAAGGTGAAGTATATAACTCCTGTGCACTTCAAGGTCCAGCGAGCGGAAACACATTCCAGCTGCCATTCAGTATAAGATGAGGCTATGCCGTTTGATTGATAAATGTCCATTTACCACATAACAACCTGAAGTGTGCAATCCATCCTCTCATCTGGCGGTAAAGGCAAACAGATCAGCGTACATCAACACACTCAATCTCTCTCCTCTCTTTCAAGATTTCAGCAGTGGCACCTGTAGATGAGATGACTAATTAAAGGACCTTTATTGTGCTTTTCCCACCCAACATACTGTGTAGCTTGAATTGAGACTTGGGCCATTAGTTTTGCAAAGGTCAGAATCTAATGTCCATTTGAGATTTCTTGAGGGACTTTTCAATGCAAATGTCTTGTTCTTAAAGGGGTAGTTAACTTGAAAATTAATATTTGCTAAACATATATATATAATCACATTCTGTATGGTGTCCAAATCATGACGGCTGTTGTAATTCTCTATGCTCTTATTCATTAACGCATCAAAACAAAGAATATACTGTTTGTACAGAAATATTAAGCAGCACAATTGTTATCAACTGTAATAGTAATAAGAAATGTTTCTTAAAATATATTACAATAGAAAACAGTCATTTTAGTTGTTGTAATCTATCACATAATATTACTGTTGGAAGTTGGAACTGTATTTTTGATCAATTTTCCAATTGTCACTTCCTCCCCAAAGCTGGTGTTTGTTACTACAGATATATGCTGCTTTTTTTCCCTCTGATTTGAGGTGCTGTCTAAAGATGGCTGATGCACTCATATTTTCCTCTCTACTGCTGGTGTTGTTGATTAACAACAAGGTCATAAAAAAGACAGACAGGCCTTGTTTTTGTTGTGTGTTCTTGTCTAACTCTTTTTACAGACCTCACTGATTCATCCTGCCAACCTCAGGCCTACTGAAAACAATCATGGAAAAATAAATACATAAAGCAAATATCATCAAGACAAAGGAACAGGATGTGTGGGCGGTTTACTGCTGTGAGTCACTCACTGAGAGCATTTTACTTCATAATGCACTGACCTTATGAGTTTCATCCATTGATCTCATTATTGCAAAACAAAATGAAGTGTGGCACTTCTCACAAATAGAGTACAAAAAAGGATCTGAAATGATTTTTTTTTTTTTTTTTCGTTTTTCTTTTTCTTTTTCAATACATGGTCAGTGAAAGGAGATGCTTAACCCTCAAAAATGTTTATTGTTAACCTCAGGAGGTCAAACTAAAACTGTTTTATTTTATAGTCATTATAAAAATTCGGAGTGTCTATTTACACTAAGTGCAAATAGCCCGCCTTGTTGGCAAAAGCTATTTACACTAACTCCGCCCACTAACGTGTGATTGGGTTAGTCAACAATAAAAAAAGACAGTCAGATTCAGTGGTGTTGATGGTAAGTCCCATGCTTTTTGACGCGATCGACCCGAGTTCGATCCCGCCTTTTGCCGAACTTTTTTTCTCCCTTTTCAAATTTCATATCGCATCAGAAAGGCATTTATTTTCAATAAAAATGAAGGAAATAATCAAAAAGTTGAAAATAAAAGTATCGGGTAGGTGTCGGGAGTGCTTTATTGTCCCAATAAGGTGGCATCCATTTAATAATTTGAATTAAAACTATAATTTACACTCAATACATTATTATTGCGTACTGTTTTATAATGTACTACAATACTGAGGTGCAGATAATTGCCGCTATTTGCAATAAGTAGTATAAATAGCAGAAAATCTTGCTATTTTAACAGTGTATATAGAATCTATAGCTATTTGCACTCAGTGTAAATAGCATATTGTTAAAAAATACTGTTATTTTCACTTGGTGTAAATGGAATACATTGCTATTTGCACTTAGTGTAAATAGTATCTATCACTAAAATAATATGCTATTTGCACTTATTGTAAACAGCATCTAACTGCTATTTACACTCAGTGCAAATAGCCACTGCCTTATAAATTATGTTTTTGAAATCCTGTTGCCACAATTTAGGACATGACTAAACAACACTTTAAGCCATTTTTAAAGCAAGAAACATTAAATAAAAATAAAAATTAAATGTATAAAATGCATCTAAAACAAAATAAAATAAAATGGACTGGCCATGCATCCAAGGTGTCTCCCTGTCTATATGACCCTGAAGCAGTTAAAAAAATAATAATACAAATAAAAAAAATAAAATAAAAAAATAAAATATGGTTTATCCAATATTTTAAGGATTATTATTATTATTATTATTTTTTTTTTGTAATGAATGTATATTTGTTTGTAACAGGTGAATATTTATTAGTTTAAAATTAGATTATTTTTAGAATTAGAATTTTAATTTTAATGATAGTTTACCTTATATATCTAATAATTCTTAATATTTAAAATATAGGATTTGTTCATCAAAACCCTTAAAAAAAGTCATAGACCAAAGTGTTTTCGTGGCAATGTTTCAAAGTCCCCTTTTCCACTCTCCATGGCCATTCATTTCCCCTGTGTGTAATACTTATTATTTAGTTTTCCTGCTGGAACAGAAACCTTGAGTCTTGATTGGGTGAGAGAACGGTCCAATGATGGAGTTTTTCTTGTGAGCCAGAGCACATAAGATTTGAAACAAATCGATTCTCATTATTTATGGACTTTTCTGACCGTGTAAACCAGTCAGGCTTGAATAAACCAACCACATGCTCAGTCTTGCACAGAATATTTCATCACAAGCACACACACACACACACTATTCACCTTCAAGCTCAACACCTGACAAGTAAGAAATGAGATAGTGGACTAGGTCCAAGAGACAAGTCACCCCGGACCTGCAAAGTGTGAGAGAGGAAGCCGACAGCCTAAAACCAATTTACACGCTCTTGCATTCCCAATTCATTTCACAATTATTCACTTCAGACTACATCTGCACCTGAGGCAGATGGCCACGGTAAGTTGATTTTTTCCTGTAAGCTCACCTGAGGGACACTGTGTTGGCGTTGATAATGAAGTATCCACTTTTGGTTGCTAATTCATATAATCATTCACTTGTCTCTTTTTAGATCTAACCAATATATATATATATATATATATATATATATATATGTAATGAAAAGCGAAAATAAATGGGCATCCACATGTGCTCTTAAAAATGTATTTAAATTAACTATAGCAAACATACACAAGTATTTTTTTTAATGTTATTTAATAATTTCATGTCAACTACTCACAAAACTATATATAAACTATTTAGTGCAGCAAAAAGTGCACACAGATATGTGCAAAACTGAATAAAATTTGAAACCAAAGTATTATATGTACACACACACAGAAGTTTCATCTGAAGTGGCATTAGATTTATTTAGACAGACTGTTTAATGCAGCTCAAGGGTGGTATGAATGCACTTAAAACAATTATAATTGCATGAATAATTTCATGAGATTAATGTTTTACATATATTTTGAACATAGGAATATGCAAATGATGGAGGAAATAAATTATGGTTAAACATGAAACTAAAACCATTAGTAGGTGGCGAGTCACTGTTTTAAATGAATCATTTGATTCATTCAAAAGGACTGATTGATTCAGGAATGAAGTGTCTGATGATTTTATGCTCGTTCAAAAATAGGATTAGTTCAGGAACTGAACTCGTGTTGCTCGGAGACGCGCAATGCTTCTGCTGTAGATTTATTTAGAACTACTTTCATTAACAATACTGTGTCTAAAATATAAGTTACTTAATATTAACGTCTTGTTTCTGAAATGTATAAAATCAACATCACATTTACAATCTGATAATCGGGAAAACAGCACTCCTCTTCCTCTGATATTGGTTAATTAAATGTAAAAGTCAAGAACAAAAATAATACATACAAAATTGTGGGGCATTGTAGTGGGCCCCTGTCTACCTCTGGGCCCTATGCACTCTCTCACACTCTTCCCCCTCTAGCAACACCCCTGTGCGTCCCTGTTTGAGCAGTTAATTTCTCTCCTGCAGGCACTAAATTTGCATGTTAGTTGATCCATTGACTGTAGTCTTTGCAGTGTGTTCAAGTGCAACAGACATACTTGATGTGAGGCGATAACAACTTTAGCCACCGTTAGCTCTTCGTTGTCCGTTTGGTAGGTCGCATCCTTGAGACTCATCAACCTTTGTCAGATAAAATGTGAATAAAGCCTATTGGCTGTTTCAAAAAAGCATGACTCCTTAGATTTCTCCTACTCCAAAGTAAAAATGTTAATACCAAAAGATCAAAGTTTGGCTGTTTGGCATGAATTTGTGGCAGCTGAGCAACTGCAAAGTAGATGAATGAGAATGAGAATGGTTTTCTCTCACAAACCATTATAGACCTAACTGATCAATACAGGGAAGAAAATTGCACTCTTCAAATGATGCCAAGGGGTCTTTAAGCAAAAGTCTCTTTTTGCTCTTTATTTAATCTCATTGCTGTCATCTGATTTTCTTATTTGTGGATTTTCTTTCCAAGCTGTGACAGCAATCACATTACCAAGTTGTCTTATTAGGTGAGAAATTCTGCACACAACAGAGAGATGAATAAAGGAGGGCATTAATTTAATAAATAAGTGAAAATCCATTAATAGGTCACAATATGTAGAACTATAAATGTTAATCTTTTGCACTTAGTTGGCTGTGAATGCTTTTAATGATAGTTATTTCAAACCTGTGCCCGAGCAAACTACACTGCTTATTTTGTGACTAAATAGGTTTATCGATTAAGCAACAAAAACAGGCTTTTGGAAATTCCCAGTTTTCCAGAACAAAAGGATCATTTGAGGTAATAAATTGTGTTATTGATTTCAGGCTTACAGGAGCATTGCCTTTGTGAGTCTTTAGAATTTTAAGTCAAACCAGAATCATCCTCAATCTTTAAAAAAAAAAAAAAAAAAGTCTGGAAGTATTTCATTTTCAATGATTCGAAAAGCTCCAGTTCAACTTTGCTCTTTCATTTCCACAAGTCTTCCGCATTTAGAAGATTTTTCATTTCATTTTTATTTCAGTATTTTATTTCATCCTCCTATAAATGATCTCTTCAATTACCTTTTTTTTTCATTTACCCATAGAGCAATATACAGTACCGTTTTATGCAGAAATAAGTAAGAAAAAAAAGCTTTTCTTAAAAGTCAGAGAGAATGGAAAATAGTGTGAGTGAAACCTTTAAACATTACCTGTAAAAAAAACTGTCCATAACATCCATCTTTCCATCCGTTTTCCAAACTGTTTGTCCTATGTAGGGTTGCAGAGATCTAGAAGCCTATCCCAGTGTCTTGAGCCAAAAGAAGGGAAAGTTTAGTATATAAAGTTGCAATCAAAATTATGCAAACCCCCAGAGACTACAGTACTTTACAAATGCAAGCTTTTTTGAACATCCAGGACTTTATAAAAATTGTATTAACATTACGGGTAAACCACAAGGAACATATTAAAATAATAATAAAAAAAAAAATAATAAATCAGTGTCATGACCCTTTCAGGCATATGTCATAAATGACTAGTAAATATACTAGTAAATACTACTCCCTGTTTGGTTCTACTTTTTTTTCTGGTCTCATTTCCGTTGATTTTTTTTTTTTTTTTTTTTTTTCTGTGGATGTGTATTTACCTTGGAGGATGTCACCAGTACCACTCCAGACCTAGAGCCTTGTCAGTCACCTCCCGAACCCTGCACAGTGTTGTTATCTGAGCCCACCACATACACAGAGAACAAGCCTGCCTCGTTGCAAGAGCCAGATCGAAGGACTGAGCCAACCAAACCCCCCAGAGTTTGAGCCAATGGAAGAGTCTGGCTAGGTACGTGAACCAATAACAATGCCCATCCCCAAGGGAGTCTTAAGGCCAAAGTGTACTTCGGTCGTCTGCATCCGCGTCGTGTCCGCATCCACGCACCGTCCGCATTACATCATTTTTGTCATCAGGAGGGCTCGCGGACAGCCGCGCACCCCCTCCGTGTACAGGCAAATTTTTGAGACCGCGCGGACGGTGCACGTACAACAGCACATGCGCAAGATGAATGTTGAGGCAGCGCAAGTCAAGTATATTTTGGCCTTTGGTGGAATTTTACGGGTATAAAAAGGAGTCCCGCCCACACTCCCACCGCTGAGGATGCTCCCTCTTCCCTCCGGCTCCGCCTTGGTTAGGCGTCTCCCTGATTCCATCTTGAGATTCCTGGCTTCCGGGTGGCACCTCTGCAATCCATCCCTTCGTTCCACCTTCCCTCTGGCTCCACCGTGGTCTTTCGGGTCCCCGCATCCTCCTTAGGCCAATGAGCCATCAGCTCAGTGTCACCTTGGGTCTGTGTCTCCTCAGCTCCATCTTGGTCTCCACTGCAGCCGGCTCCATTGCAGAAGATAGCATCGCTCCTCCCAGGCCTCCACCATGGAAGATCTCGCTGGCTGTGGTCTGGGTTCCTATCTGTCTCCTCCTACTCCTGGCTCTTCCCTGGCTCCTTCCTCTGTCATTACCACCCTAGTTCCTCCCATCATCACCTTCTCCCATTTCCTGCTCTTCTTCTGTTCTTTGCTCTCCTCAAGAGCCTCTGCCGTCCCTTCTCAGTTGAACTTTCTGTTATGGCACATTGGAGGGAGTGAAATGTCACATGTATGTACTGTTTTGGTTTAGTTTAGTTTTTTTTTTTTTTTTTTGCTAGTTTTTGTCTGGTCTTGTTTGCATTAACATTCATGTAGATATGTATTTACCTCAGTACTTTCTCCTGTTTTTTTTGTTTTGTTTTGTTTTGTTTTTAACTTCCTGAGCTACTCGGAATTGTGAGTGTTGATAATGCTGCGATAATTACATAATTTCCTTGGAGGAAAAGCAACTCCAAGAACATTGTTAGTATTAGTCATAAACTTTTCTCTGATTTATTCATTTGTTGAAGACTTATTTATCATGCTGGACATGAACATGATTTATTAGTAGTAGTAGTAGTAGTAGTAGTAGTAATGTCACGGTTAGGCTGCTACAGTGTGTGAACGAGGAGACGAAGGAGCGCTGAGACATGGGAGATTCACAGTCACAGTCTTTATTTGACAAGATAGCCAGGAACACACAGGTTGAGCGGGGTGTAGACAATTCAATACCGGACAGGAAACACAAGGCAGAACACACTATAAATACTAAACATACCGAGGGGAAGACTAGACACACCTGGAACCAAATTAACTGATAATCAAACTAGACGAGGACAGGAAACAGGAAGGACTGAATATGGGCATGTGGGGGAACAAAACACAAGACACAACAAACACAAGCCTGACAAGTAGTAGCAGTAGTGATAGATTTAGATTTAATAAAATTCTTACTAAATGTTCTGCTAGCATGTTGTTCTTTCTTGCAACCCTGTTGAAGTCCAACATTTTACAGAGTTTACTGTAGAAAATTATCATTTTCTCTCGCTTTTAAGATAATATATAATTTAATATGCTATTGGCCTTTTTATATCTATTTTGTTGTGAAATGAGACCCTTTACTGATGCCAATATACTATATAGTAGGTTTTTTTGCTCTCTTACAGATCTCAAATTAATCACAGGTCAGGGAAAGAGGACCACAGCGGCCACACGTTTACCCCCTGTGTTTGTTTGCACTATAAATAAATCTGTTCTGCCTGACTAAACTCTTTAATGAACGTGTAAATGGTTTTGGAGCAGCAGAACAGTCGGGTCACAAGGATTAACATGCCACTTTTCCACAGCCTTGATGTTTAATTATAGAAAAGTTGTTATTTCCCTTCCTTATTATCACATTTTGTTCACTGTGGATAGTGAGTGTTTGTGAAAGATCAAATGGAGAACAAAATGAAGGCCAATCTGCCAAGAGAAAGGGGGCCATGACAGGGCAAAGAAGGCAAAGGTCATGGTAGTTGACCACATGCTGAAAAGGAATTCAGAAACCATTAAGTGCCTCAAGTCTTGAAAAGTTCAACTGCACAATCAAGACTTTTCTACAAAAACTGGAAAAAAAAGTGCTCAGAATTTTCCAGACTTCAACATTTCCTTAACAACTGCTTTTCTTGAATTGATATTTATTGTACATGTGTGAATGTTTATTAAATTGTGGGTTGTTACTGGTTATGTGTAGCACCTGCTGCTCTGCAGATCCTTTTGTTAGAAACAAGTATCTGTTTTTTGTTTTTTTCAGGAAAAAAAAATAATAAAACGTTTAAATTTTCGTGTTTAAAGGTGTCCTATGACCTATGACATAAAGCAGGCATTGATAGTTCTGATTCTAAACTGTCAACAGAAAAAAAACAAAAAAAACATCATGACTGATGAAACACTTAAAATATTATGTTGTAGCAAGTGTCGGCAGCACGCTCCTTGTTAATCAATAAAAGAAATATGCTACTGAAAAGCTGTTATATGGGGAGATGCTACTACCTTGCTACTAAGAAATATACTAATACCAATAGCTGTAGTATTTAGAGCCATGCTACTGCTCAACACTGGTGTTGAGCTGATCATTTATTTTGTGTTATGTGTGCTGTTCAGTCACAGCGGCAGCTGTTGAGTAGACCAGTTTTGTCGTATTGAAAGTAAAGGCTGTATTCTGAAAGTGCTTGCTTGCAATGCAGGAACAGTTTTAGTTAGGGTGTCCATATGGGCCATTTTTACAGGACGTGTCCTTGCCAGGATTTCTGTATTGCCTAAAATATCCAGGTTTTGGCTGTTTGCACTGTGCAGGTAGATCATTGTGTGACATTCATGAGAGCTATAGAGAGCACAGCAGACGGCTACTTATGCTTTCGAACCGCTCTCGCACCTACCTTGGTGTCTTTTTTGATCGGTGCGCAGCGACGCTTCAAGTCAACGAACAAACGTGCGCATATTTGCATCGCTTTGATCGTTCTTTGTAGATCTCACCTTCTCACGCGCAGCTCCACGATTGGTTGATTATGTACAATACCTGCATGTTATTGGTCAAAAAACTTGGCACATATGGCCACCCTAATTTTAGTTATATGAATGCCTTTTGGGGGCACTAAATTAGCTCCTACTTCAAAGTAGGGTCTAACCCAGCACAACAGCAACTAGCAGTGACATAGGTGTTGATTGGCTAAATGCATGCCATATGAGACACTGGCACCTGGAAAACATAGATAGATGGACCGACGCCAAAGTCCAGGACCTTCTTCATCCTCCAGTTGTTGACATCATTGAATGACGTCACTTTCAGATTCCTCCTGCCGCTGCGAATGCAACCAGGAAAATTACCCTTTGGGAAAATGTAGCTCTCAGGTGCACTGCCTGTAAAGTTCATGTAACTACCTGATATGAAAACCCCTAAGGTAGTGCTATATTAAATTTTTGACTGGAATGAAAATAAGGTTGCGAGGGATATAACTTGAGTGAGTTCAGTGGATTGTAGTTGTTTAAACAATTGTTCAACTGCCAAAAAATCTTTCCAAAAAAAAAAAACTTTTAGTTGACAAACAGTTTTTTGTAAAATATTGTAATGAGTTGGCAAAAAAATACAAGATGTAGGACCTATTTTATGTGCCACTGTAAAGACTGTTGGTCTATACCTCACAGCCTTGTTTTGATCTATGCTGAATTTAATATGGCGTCTAACCTGACTAAGGTTCATACTCCATTCAACATGCACAAAAAAAGTTACATCTATGTCCACTGTGTGCATAATTATGAGTAATAACAAAATATATATCTTTGTACTCTTTTAAACTAAAGTTCATCGAAGTTTGTGCATTTATTGTTGCTGTCTCCAGTAGTTTGTTGTTGTTTCATATTTCATTTTACACTGTGAAACAATGAGCTGAGCCAGTGTTGCCAAATTGTGGACAGACAAATTAGTACAAAAAAGTTAATGTGTGAGATTAAACCAGTATGGCACTACATTTATGCCCTATATACATGGGCTATGGGCTTTTGTTCCCCTGCTAGCTGCAGTCATAAAAAAAAAAAATATATAATAATAATTAAAAAAACATGGACCAGAAGAATGTGTGTTTGTGCAGCCTTGATTGACCTGAAGAGAGCTGTAATTGATCTCGCTCTAAAACGGAGACACTAGACAAGAACTATAAGGGAGGCAGGCGGAAATTTAATGTGCAAGTCAAAACATCACATACATCACGTTGAGTCTCAGGCATATGGTTGTACCTTTAGATCCCTGAGCAGCACGACGGCTGCAGAATTAAATATTGATTTACAAAGGCAAAGAGTGTTGACTTGTTCATGTATTTTGCTCAAGAACAAAACAAGCCTCACATTCTAAATTCCCTGAGGACATGTAACAACTGGAAACTTCCAATGTCCCTTTATAAACATCTGATTCTCTTATGAAAGTTATAAGAAAGACATCTGTTTGTGACTTACTTTACTCACATCGGCATTTCCCCATGCATACGTAACTATACACTGAATTATTCATTTTCTTTTAATCCAGACACCGAAAGGCAATCCACAGGCATACTTTACACCTCTTCACTTTGAGCTAAATTGCTGATTAAAGTGCCCACCTGCTATTCTTTAGTCCCCAACTGACCCCTCAGCCCCCCAAAAAACACAATTCAAAATGAAGGTGCCTCAAATTAATTATTAGACCACTTACGTCCCATGTGCTTCGATAATTGGAGGCAGAGTGCTTAATAAATGTTTAAAAAGCTGTTAGGAATCAGGTGCAATTGTTTCACAAGTTGCCTCTCAACATGGTAGCCAAGTGTATAGTTTCTGAAAATATTCTGCAATGCAGCATTACCAAAAGCAAACTTGCACAATTAAATATATGCACAGACCGTACTGAGATCTTGGAGTAAATGCTGCTGCACACCAGAAACACTCTAAGCAGGAGGAGACTATTTGTAGAAAAATCACAATGGTCAATGGTGTGTGAGTACATCTTGATGATTGCATATTATATTTAAAATTGTTAAATATATTTTTGCTGCTGCTGCTTAGTGGTAGTAGTAGTAGTAGTAGTAGTAGTAGTATATTCTTACGAATATAACAAAATATTAAAAAATATTAAATATTATGTTTTTTGAAAGGGCCAAGCTGTATGCTGCTTTACATGTCACATAATGAGACATAAGGGACACATTTAGCATTGCACAGTGTGATTTTTCAGCAATCAATGAAAGCCTGTTTCCGCCACTAAAAATAAGGGAACTGTGACTATTTTTTCTCGCAGTTGCGAATTTACATCTTGCAATTCAGACTTTTCAGAATTAGATGATACAAACTCGCAAGACTGACTTTTTTTTCTCTCAGAATTGCAAGTTATAAAATCAGAATTGTGTGATATAAAGTCACAATTGCGTGTTATAAACTCAGAATTATAAGATATAAACACATTTGTAAGAAAAAAAGTCAGAATTGTGAAATAAAAAGTCACAACTTTTTTTTTCTTTTTTTTTAAATTCAGTGGCGGAAACAGGCTTCCATATAATCCATATCTATTAGCAACAAACAGCGCATATATATATATATATATATATATATATATATTAGTGCTGTCAATCGATTAAAAAATATTAACTAATTAATCGCACATTTTTCTAAAATTAATCGCGATTAATCGCGATTAATCCCACCTAACATTAAAGTTTTTAAATATACTTTTATATTGCAATAATTTCACATTCAATCTTCAAATGTACAATGTACAAACAACATAAAGACAGTATATTTTTTATATTTCTTTAATGGCATCTTTTTTATGATTGAAGGCCAGCATCACTGATATCAATACTACTGATGTCTCTATAAAATTGTTTTTTCCCCTGAATATTTAACCATTGACTGTAGCATTCAGCATTACAGTATAATTGAGAGCTATCAATTTTAACATTTATTAGACTTAACTTCTAATTTAAGTGAATTTGAAACAATCTTCTCATGAACCCATTATAATAAATGACATATTTAGCTACTTGTGCCCTTCAGCAGAAATATACAGAAAATGAATACTTACCAAACACTAAATTCTAAATTAAATATAGATGAACCCCTTAAAGCTATAAAAGTTATTGATTTCCTCTTTTTTCTTTTGTTCTTGGATTAATAGACATCACAGCAGCTGGTTATTAGCTTATTTGCCTACTATTGCTTTAAAAGCTGCTGCTGAACGTGACGAGGATCTGACATGCAACTCTCTTTACCTTTTCTGACCCACTTCAGGTCTTAAAGTCTCTACTAATGAGCGGACGAGTTCAATCGGGTGTTTTAGATGAGGGAGACAGTGCTGGGGTGCCTCAGGACAGTTTTTAAAACCATTTCAGAGACATGTTCTTAAATGTGACGCATATATAACACATTGCATGCATGCACGCAGTTTTAAGGCAGCTTTAATCGCCTTTTTGGTAACTTCATGCCTTAACTGACGGCATAACTAGGACATTGCATGCACGTAGTTTCTTTCGCTGTTTGATATGAAATGATACAGGCTACAGCGCCCGCCGGCACCTTTGTGCGTATATTTGAAAGAGCGCGGCCTTCTGAGCACAGTATCTTTTCCGCACTCGTTTGACTCGCGCCTGGCGCGGAGGCGACGTTAGAGCGCGTCTGAAACGTCTCCCGTTTGATGTGGTCATAAAGACGTTCTGCATCTAAATAAACGCAATTCTTTTGAAGAAAAAAGAGACAGGCAGCAGTTGCGAATGGGGTGGCCAACCCTAGCCCCGCCCCTGCGTTAATTGCATTAAATATTTCTAAGGCGTTAATCTGAAAAAATTAATTGCATGCGTTAACGCGCTAATTTTTACACCACTAATATATATATATTTATATTTATATTAAAGGACCAACAGTTGCTCAATCATTAGGTCCCTTTCTCCTCTGCTGTCTCAATAAAGGCCATATTGATCATGGCACTTGGGAAATTTCAGCATGCTCCAGCGGAAAAGCTTTGGTAGGCCTTTGTAAGCTCCTCTAAATAATTTGGCTGTCTTCATTATTGCTGCTTTTTGTGTCCTGTTGGGGGCTAGAAATCAATCAGGAGCTGTAGAAGTCTGCTTACTATCAGTCAATACTCTGCCTTGCAGCACCACTTTGTTAGCTTGATGTCAACAAAGGTAATTTAATAGCTGCACAGCATGAGGGAGCGAGAAAGAATCAGATTCTTGAAAAGGAAGGAAAATATAAAGTTTTAGCTTTTTGGCACCGTTAGCCCATTCTGGTAGCTGTGGTAACGACACTGCAATTGCTATGTTACAAGCATCGCTAATATTTCATTATATACAGGTGCATCTCAATAAATGAGAATGTCGTGAAAAAGTTATTTCAAAAAGTGAAACTTTCATATATTTTAGATTCATTGCATGCAAAGTAAAACATTTAAAAAGTTTTTTTTTGTTTTAATTTTGATGATTAGAGCTTACAGTAATCAGTATCTCAAAATATTAGAATATTTACATTTGAGTTTCAATTAATGACCATCCCTACAGTATAAATTTCGGGTATCTCTTGTTCTTTGAAACCACAATAATGGAGAAGACTGCTGACTTGGCAGTGATCCAGAAGACGAACATTGACGCCCTCCACAAAGAGGGTAAGTCACAGAAGGTCATTACTGAAAGGCGTAGCTGTTTACAGAGTGCTGTATCAAAGCATATTAAATGCAAAGTTGACTGGAAGGAAGAATTTGGGTAGGAAAAGGTGCACAAGCAACAGGGATGACTGCAAGCTTGAGAATACTGTCAAGCAAAGCTGATTCAAACACTTGTGAGAGCTTCACAAGGAGTGGACTGAAGCTGGAGTCAGTGCATCAAGAGTCACCACGCTCAGACGTCTTCAGGAAAAAGGCTACTAAGCCACTTCTGAACCAGAGACAACGTCAGAAGCGTCTTACCTGGGCTGTGGAGAAAAAAACTGGACTGTTGCTCAGTGGTCCAAAGTCCTCTTTTCAGATGAAAGTAAATTTTGCATTTCATTTGGAAATCAAGGTCCCAGAGTCTGGAGGAAGAGTGGAGAGGCACAGAATCCATGTTGCTTGAAGTCCAGTGTGAAGTTTCCACAGTCAGTGATGATTTGGGCTGCCATGTCATCTGCTGGTGTTGGTCCACTGTGTTTTCTGAAGTCCACAGTCAACGCAGCCATCTACCAGGAAATTTTAGAGCACTTTATGCTTCCTTCTGCTGACAAGCTTTATGGAGATGCTGATTTCATTTTCCAGCAGGACTTGGCACCTGCCCACACTGCCAAAGGTACCAAAAGCTGGTTCAATGACCATGGTGTTACTGTGCTTGATTGGCCAGCAAACTCGCCTGACCTGAATCTCATAGAGAATCTATGGGGTATGGTCAAGAGGAAGATGAGAGACACCAGACCCAACAATGCAGATGACCTGAAGGCCGCTATCAAAGCAACCTGGGCTTCCATACCTCCTCAGCAGTGCCACAAACTGATCACCTCCATGCCACGCTGAATTGAGGCAGTAATTAAAGCAAAAGGAGCCCCTACCAAGTATTGAGTGCATATACAGTAAATGATCATACTTTCCAGAAGGCCAACAATTCACTAAAAATGTTTTTTTTTATTGGTCTTATGAAGTATTCTAATTTGTTGAGATAGTGAATTGGTGGGTTTTTGTTAAATGTGAGCCTAAACCATCACAATTAAAAGAACCAAAGACTTAAACTACTTCAGTCTGTGGGCACTGAATTTATTTAATACACGAGTTTCACAATTTGAGTTGAATTACTGAAATAAATGAACTTTTCCACGACATTCTAATTTATTGAGATGCACCTTTATGTTGTACCAGTTTATGCTCACCAGGCATAGGCGCCGACCCAGGGATGGGTGCTCAAGCACCCACGGAAAAACACGAGAAAGTCTCCGTTCATTTTAACCAATAAGAAATGGACTGCAGCTTGTACGACTTTATTCTCGTTTTCATAGTTCATTTGAGGTGGTTTTTTGGCGTTATTTTAATGGCAAATGTTGAGAGTGCAATATTGTAATACGAGAGGGTGCCAGCACGAATCTCTTGGCTTGCAGCGGGCTTGCTCTCCCATATAGAGATCATGGTTTCCTCAGATATTATGTGTGTGTCCTCAAACTTTGTCCTGTGCACGCGCAAATAAGTGCTTATTGTAAATAGGTATTTATTAAATTATTTTATT
Organism: Tor tambroides; assembly: GCA_021397915.2. NCBI lineage: Eukaryota > Metazoa > Chordata > Actinopteri > Cypriniformes > Cyprinidae > Tor > Tor tambroides. The sequence goes on along the minus strand of JAFVLL020037611.1, from coordinate 15,391 downwards.
TAGTGAAGCACAGCCCTCATAGAAAGAATGTGTGTATTGTTTGGTTACTAAATAATGTATTTGCAGTCCGTGCGTTTCACTTCGCAAGATACATTTTGTGTAGTGAATTTTTCAAATGCACCATCCAACAGAGTATGCTCTATAAAAAATAAATAAATAAATAAAACCCAGTATAATTAATTACTGAGCAATTAGAATGAAATACTTGAAAATATTAAATGTGTTGCATATGTGTATGATAACTTATCCCATTTATTATTTAGTCGTGGAAACAGCAGTGAAAAAGTGTTTTTTTTTCATTTAAAACGCACCCACCGGCAGAAACATAAATCAGCGCCTATGTCACCAGGTACCTTATTTGTTGCTACCACATTGCTCCAACATTTGTCTTTTTCAACAAAGTCATACAAATTAATATTTGTTATATCTAAAATATAAATGTTTTTAGTATGACCACATCCACAGTACCATGAGGTTTGATGTAGGAAGCAGGTTTCACTTTGTGTTTCATGCAAGACTGCAAACGTTTTTCAACGCTAGTCAAACTGTTCTTTTGCATTATACCTAAAGCAGAAAGTGATGAAGAAGAAAAAAAAAAATGCACGTTACTTTTGCTGACCCAGAATCATCGCTTCTTTCATCTCACAAGCCCTGAGGTTTCAGTGCGGCAGAACTCTGAGAGAAAAGTTGACATTTGGGTCAGATCCAATGACTCACACTTTTCCCTCTGCCTCTCTTCTATCTCTGCCTTCCCCAAATCTCATTTCACATCTTCTCCCCCCTTTTGCTTTTCAAAATCAAACCTCACATTGGAGGTTTCTGCCATGAACTTCCTCACTGGGGACTCTGTTACCTGCATGAACGAGCAGCTTCTACGTTTTTGTGCTGGAACACCACACAGGAAAATGGGTGAAAACAAAACAGCAAAATTGCATTTCAGGGTGATCACTTAACCAAATGTATGAAAATGTATGAGTGCTTAAATTACACTTTACATACAAATACCTCCATTAGTATTCAGTCATGGTGGCATTTATCCCCAGTGCCTCCTAAAGCAGATGTTCATTGTTTAGTGTTTTAAACAGTGACATTTTGCCTGAAATTTAGTGTTTATTCTAATGTCACATACAACTCCAATTTCCCTAGTTTTAATGGAGAGCATCTTTTTGAATAAACATGAATAAAGTGATAATTTTTCAGTTAGATAATTATCTGACCAGACTCACAAATTGTACCCCAGTGGGTATATGATTATTTTCTGTTTGATAACTGAAATAATTTTGCAGCATGATGCCTAATTGGTCTTTATGGGCTCATCTGGTATTTATGACAGAAATAAAACAGTATTTTATTTTAACTATTCACCTAAACCAGTGGTTAGCAGTGGCTTTAGGTCCCAGATTGGATTGCACTGGACTACACAGTCCTTAAAATCAAACATTTACACTTAATAGAATTTACATAAACTGCATAGGCCCAGCTCTATGCAAAATTATTAAAGGAATAGCCTTTGGGCCCTCAGGCCATCCAAGATGTAGATGATTTTTTTTTTTTTTTTTTCTTCATCAACAGAACAGATTTGGAGAAATTTAGCATTACAAGGATCCTCTGCAGTGAATGGGTGCCGTCAGAATGAGACTCCAAACAGCTGATAAAAACATCACAATAATGTACAAGTAATCCACACAACTCCAGTCCATCAGTTAACATCTTGTGAAGTGAAAAGCTGTGTGTTTGTGATAAACAAATCCTTTTAGAAAACGTCAAACAAATCTTTTGTCCATAATATTGCCTTATACAGTGTAAAAGTCAGTTCTGAATCAGTGGCGAAATATGCACAGATCAGTTTTGGTGTATTGTTTAAATACTGTTTAAGTATTAGACATATAACCGATACACAAAAATAAGAGTTGGACTGGATACACTGACTTTAACATAAACAGCAAAAGATGCAGTATGGCAACCATTTTCTTCTCTTTTGAAAAGGCCTAATAAGCCAATTATTTTGTTATGATAACTATGCATGATTATGTGGTTAGTTGCATTTTACTATTTGCATTTAGCATCATTTCAGCTATTATCAGAATATACTGTGACCTAATTTTAGGATGTGACTCAACAGTTGAGCACCATTGGACTAAATGTAACATAATGGCCTTCATCTCTGTCTCTTCTCCTCATCATGAAATTATGCTTAACATCCTCCCTCATTATGCTCAAAAAGCGAAGCTACATGAAAATAAACACGTTTCTGTTCTCTCATTATGCTCTTATGAAATAGAAAGCTGGGTAACAAAGGCAACCCTTTCTTTCCTCCACTACACTGTTAATGATCAGATTCTTTCATTATTAGCTGTTTAAATCATGCAGCTTCACATTTCTCCAATCAGCATCTTTATCCATAAAACAAGTTGCCTCTGAGCAAAGTGCAAAGGAAACTCTTCAAAATCATTTTGTATGATGTGTTTCATTTGTGAAGTAATTCACTATTGTAACAAAATCTTTAAACCGCTGTTTAAAAAGTTTTATGCATAATGGTTTCTTTTATTGCTTTTGTTTGATTACATTTTGGCTTTGGCCAAAAATTTTGACGTTATGTAAAAGTGATTTTTATTTTTATTTTTATTTTTTTTTTCTGTACCAATCCATCATGAACAGAATTGCAGACATATTGACTGTTTTTAAGAAGGGTATATCAAACACTTTTCCTGTCTTCCATTATATAATTGTATAATAACAACAAGGTAACACTTTACAATAAGATGTCATTTGTTAACATTAGTTAATGTATTAACTAAAATGAACAAACAATGAACAATGCATTTATTACACTATTTATTAATCTTTGTTAATGTTACTTAATGAAAATACAGTTAGTTTATTCATGTTAGTTCACAGTGCATTAACTAATGGTAACAAACACAACTTGTGATTTTAATAATGCATTAGTAAATGTTGAAATTAACATTAACTAAAATTAATAAATTCTGTAGAAGTATTGTTCATTCTCAGTTCTTGTTTACTAACGTTGTTAACTAATGTTAAGTAATGAACCATGTTGTAAAGTGTTACCAACAACAATAATATGCTTCTGAGGTGTTGTGCAAACTTTAAAAATACATAAATAATTCATTTAATACATCTCTATTTCTGTATTTAGTTTGTAAGTTGTCAAATAGTGTGAATGGCATTTGGGTCACACTTTATATTAGGTGGCCTTAACTATTATGTACTTACATCAACAAATAAGTACAATGTACTTATTGTGTTCATATTGTATTGCAAAACACTTCTGCTGCTATTGAGGAGGGATACGGGTAAGGTTAGGGACAGGTTTGGTGGTAGGTAAGTTTAAGGGTGGGTTAAGGTGTAAGGGATGGGTCAACAGTGTAATTATAAATTTAAATTACAGAAAATAATTACAGATGTAATTACATATAGGTATTTTTTCAAAAAATATATAAGTACAATGTAAAAACAGGTATGTACATAATAATTGCATTGTATCAAATGATTCATTTAAATGTAAGTACATAGTAGCTAAGGCCAGCTAATATAAAGTGGGACTGGCATTTGCAAGCATTTTGTTGTATGTTGTATGACAAAAGAGAGCATCCAATGTGTTACTGATTACGTCTGGACTAAAATAAACATGAACTACATGTTATATTGGAAGAGCATTATTATTATGTGTTTCTTATTTCCTTGGCATGGAAATGACTGAAGGCATCAAATAACTGTAAGACTGCCAAGCATCAAAACAAAACTTAATCCAAATAATACAGACACTGAATAAACTTAAAAGTCAGCTGCAAGAAACATGGAGAAAAAAATAATAAAAATTACAGAACCACACAAATCAGTATCATCTTTACCAGAGACTTTGTTCAGGAAGCTGATTGTGGTTTTCGCTCATGTAAGCGCAGCGGCTGATGCACAGATGTAATTGCAGGCAGCTGTAGTGTGTCGCCCTGACAGCCCTGTGTAATTATACAAAAATGACAAATCATCTTAACAAGAGGATTTTTGCACTCAGCAAAATGGTATGCTTTGCAACAGCAAGTCACGTGTGCCCATGTGTCATTTTTTTAAAATGCAGTAAGCATATATTGCAAGCATATATTACATGAGAATTTGTAGTGAATAAATTGTACCAGTACCTTCAGAGAGAAAAAAAAAAAAGTATATATATATATAATTTAAAAAAAAAAATATATAATTATAATAATTTACTTTGTATTGAATTTGTTTTAATAGATATACGTTAGTATATTATAAACAGTAAACTCTATCTGCATCTCTGTGGTTTCAATCATGACTCAACCTTTTAACGCTTTATCAGCATAAGAGGCGACACTACACATTTTATTAAAACCTATGACTAATGCATTTTTAGCATTATTTAATAAAATCATACCTGAGATGGAGAGAATCTCTCAGGCTGGTTATGTACTGGATTTTTTTTTTTTTTTTTTTTTTTTTTTCTTTTTATCCCTGTGCTACATCCATTTATCTAGAAGCTGATCCAATCTTGGATTGAAGTATCAAACATCAACATTTTATTCCTCGAGTTGGGGTGTGGGCAACATACATTATATTTGTATTTTAGCAGATGCTTATGAATCCAGTTGCAGAAATCTCTATTTGCTGCAATAAACCAGAACAAGGCACAAAGAATAAACAACTCCAAAATAAATCTCAAACAAATGGGTTTAATGTCTTACTGTTTGGGTTTGCTAATGGTTTCTAGGGCACTAGTAGTACTTATGGTCTTTGCAAAAAGGTTGCTTAGCCAAGAGCCAAGTACCTCTTACAATGTAATTCTGTAGGATTTTGTCCATTTTATCATCCACCAGGCAAAAAATGTACATCCAAACACACAGAAAAGTAATAGTACGCACATAATAGCAAGGACCACTAATGAGTTTCTCCTACTGCTGCTACTAAACATGCAGGAGATACTGGGACTAATGTTTATCTTTTTGGATGTTACACACTTACAGTTTTTCTCAATTGCTTTGGCACATTTTTCAAAACAGTCTTAACATTCACTAAACTTTAAGTGCAATTGTCACAACTGTTTGATGAAACATCAGAAATGTATTGCATGTCTGCAAAATGTAACTCACTGTCATGGCAATTTGGCCATCTATTTTAGTAAAGTCATGAGGCAAAAAGTCTTTTAAAGATTTATTTATTTATTTATTTGCAAGAAGGTCAATAGTCATACAGAGTATGTAGAGTGTGTGAGAGAGAGATATGTTGACTTAGCATTTATACCCTAATCAAATCAAGATGCTTCTACCTCATCCAATTATACCACGTATTCAACAAATGCGTCCATTTAAGGTATCTATGTCCCTAGATGCATACCTACATATTTAATGCAAAATATTCTCTTAAGAAGCTAGGTCCAAAACAACATTTCGCACTTGTCTTGAACGAACACACACACACACAAACACACACACACACACACACACACACACACACACACACACACACACACACACACACACACACAGACACAGACACACATTTGTTTTTGTGAATTGTGAGGACATTCCATAGGCGTAATGGTTTTTATACTGTACAAACTGTATTTTCTATCGCCCTACACCAACCCTACACCTAAACCTACCCCTTACAGGAAATTTTGTGCATTTTTACTTTCTCAAATAAACTCATTCTGTATGATTTATAAGCCTTTTGAAATATGGGGACATGGGAAAATGTCCTCATAAGTCACCTTCTCCTTGTAATACCTATGTCATACCCATTTCATTATACCAATTTGTGTCCTCATATGTCACAAAAACACGCGTACGCACACACACACACACAAATCTCAAAAAGATTTTCTGTTATCTCTCAGCTCATCAAAACTCAAGCATGTTAATAAGGCATCAGAAGAAGAAAACGACATTCTTTAGTAGAGTAAATTTAATAAAACTAATAATAATAGTTAAGATAAAAATGAAATTCTCCACACTCACCCAAAACATTTAATTCATGCTTCAAACCTAGTTCTTGCGTCAATGACCTGACAAATTCCACCAAAATTCACCATTGCTTCACCATTGCAACCATCTTCATAATTTTAATGGATCATTTTGCATGTGATGACTCACGCGATAAAATAATGTTTAGAAGTTGACAAATTCACTGAGAATCAACTTATCAGTTCTGATCAATAATCCATTTACATTTAGTTACTGTGCAAATTGTACTTAATCGTTTGCACACGTGGCAAAACATGCGATTCGCGAAAAACTCATTTCTCAGTGGTGTTTTAATCCCAAATGATTTGTGATCTGTTTAAAAGAGGATAATACAACCGGGCTAAATATTCAAGACCATCTGAGGACGCGAAAAATCTCCCTTGGGTCTATTGTTACTGAAGACAAATAATGTCTATAACAGTCTATACTGTTTGTATAGTATTGATCTATGATGAGCAAATGCTAGTGGTCAGTTTAAGATGATATCATGAGATGCGGTGAAGCCAGTCCGTGATGTAAATGTAAATATACCTGTTACATATTGTATATAATAGAGAAGTTGTTGTCAATGTCTGTAATTATTGAACATGGAGAGTATGCATAGACATATAGAGTGGCTGTGGTGTAAGGCTTTATTGTGGAGTGCTAGGTACTTTGCACAAGTGTAAGCCAGGAATTATTCTGAATTGAATTCAAGTAAGTACTTGCAGTCAGTGAAGAGAACTGAGAAGAGGTATAATGTGGAAATCTCTATTCATTAAAACCAAGCTGTGCAGTGAGGGAATATGTATGTATGATGCTGGCTAAGAGGGAGTTGTGAAATGACTGTAGCCTGGATATGGTTGTTGTGGAAGAGCCACCAGGCATTTGTTCTAATGTGGTCCATAAAATAAGAGTCAGTCATCATAAAATAAAAAGTAGGGAGGAACAGATGCTGTGGTTTTCAACAAAGAGAAACTAATTTCAGATCTTCAGGATTCAAATAACAGGCTGATGCAATGAATCAGGTGTAGCCTATCTGATTAGGGAGATGTCCAAAATGTGTATTGTTCCTCGGGCATGCAGGAGCAAGGTTGGGAACCACCGTATAATAATTTAACATGTAGACATCCTAAAATTACAAAAGCAGAAAAGAAAGTTGGCAAACTTATGTGTTATTGATACAACAGTCGTATAAGCCTTGTAATAAATGACTGCTAAGATCAGTTGGTGTAGATGGAAGTAGAATGTGTTCCTGCATTAATCCCAGAGGCACCCCGGGGGTTTGGGTGCAGGGTCAGGTCAGTGAGCTTTTTTCAGCATACTTTTATAGCAGGTAGGAAGTAAACATGGATAATACTGACCTGGCATTCATCTATGCAGTTCAGAAGTGTGTGATTGACAAGTCTTGAAGTCTGACATAAATGTGCAGATGGTGGAGAAGAGGCAAAGTGGAGGGATTGAGGATGCAGATGGACGTACAAAGCCTCAAAATGCTACAGTGTGTTTACAATTCAGCATGTAAGAACATGCACCAAAAAGAGTCGATAGAGAGGATCACTAAAGTGGTAAAGAAGAAACATGATACTGTAGGGTCTGGAGGTTTCTCCTGATGTAACTGTGGATTAGTGGTAGGAAGGAAGGTAGTCAATGAGATTGAACATGGAATGTGTTTAAATGCATTAAATACATTAGAAATATTGCATATCTTTTAAAAACAAAAACAGTTTGCTTTCTGTCTGAGTTCCAGGAGTTGGAGTGAGGCAGTTGACTATGAGATGTGAATGTATAGCTGTACAGGTTTGTACAGGTGTATAGGTTTGAGTTTCTGTATGAATATTAAAGGAAGTTGGAAGCATCTGTCTCTGAAAGAGATATATTATAGAGTTCAAAATAATAAAACTTGAGATCAAAAAGGGGGTGGAGATTAAAAAATAAATAAAAAAAATACAGGATGATGTAGACCCATAGGATACCCTCACCTTGGCTTGACAATCGAATGTCAGAGACAAAGTGTAGACAGAACATTGATTGGCAGGGATCACTGTACCTTCAGCAATTTTCAGTAAAGAATCTAACGACAGATAAGAGGAAAGACATTTATAGACAGATACAAGGTTTGGCTTCCTCATCTTTGACCAACAACAAAAACACAGCTGAAAGATCTATAGTTTTGAAGTATGAAGGACAAGATTCTCTTTTAGCCCTTCAATGGACTGATATACTATTTTTGTCAAAAGAAGCTGAAGAGCAGTGACGCTTATTCTGCATATTTTGAATCCTGATCACTGGCATGAGATGCTGGTTTACTGTTGTCCTTAGTCTTTATAATTAGTAAACAGCAAGACTCCTTTGCTCAATCAGCTTTACTAGAAATTCGATCATCTTCACAAGACACTAAGTTTGCTGAATATGAAGTATTAAATATGAAGGAATAATGTATAACGTATCTGTGAAGAAAATACTGAGAATTGAAGTTACTTTAGTGTCCTTTCTGTGGAAAGACTTTCAGAGAAAGTCAAGGAATGTAAAGGGGAGTTTGGTCCAGGTAGGGGCAGGGTCCTGTAGTGATGGTGCATTCCCTGAGGTCCACGGCCTGAGGGGTTCATGCATCTCATGGTGTCATGTCCTTGCTTCCCTCAGTATCACAGACCATTCAGCAGCCTGAAATCCTGGCCCATCAATTGTGACACATTCTCCCACTGGAGTGTGGGTATGACAGCTGAGTGTAGCTTGCTGGATCTGCAAAGACACTGTTGTGAATCCACGGGGAAGACACCAGTCTCCTGAGGAGATGCTTGCTTGCCGTTTAACAGCAGTGTTGATGAGGCTCTAATAACCTAAGATATGCCTCATCACACAATGTCTGCCCTGTACAGTGCCTCAACTCTTTCTTTTGAGTATTTTATTCAAGTCAGAATCCTGTGTCCTATCTCTTTCATGCCCACTTCAGTCAGCAGCCTGCTTCCCACCTCTTTAACGCATAGTCCAATATGCAGCCTATGTACCGTCTCTCTCATACCCATACCAGGAGGGACCCTTCACCCCACCTCTATCTTGACCGGTCAAATAGAAATCCCACCTGTCTCATGATCTTTCAGGCAGGGAGCCTGACTGAAGGGTGGCGTTCAAAGAGATGGAGTTTTGCTGGTATTAAGGGAGTTGGTGGTTCCACTTTATAACTAGTTTAACTGTTGTGTGGCGTTCCGTCCATATAAGCTGTGAATGGTCCCCATACCCATGCCATTTGAGAGAACAAGTTCACAGGATAATTCATATAAACATGATTATAAGTTGATCCCTTGTCATTTGAAATGTAACTTAAAGCTTAAAGAGTTAGGAATAAGTACGTAATATTATTTACTGGTTTCACTTTATTTTGTTGGTCCATTTAACACATTCTGTTGACTATAAGTAACATTGCACCTACATTCCTACTAACTCTCATTAGAGTGTTAGTAGTGTATTAGTGGACTGGTAGGGTTAGGGTTAGAATAAGTTGACGTACTTGCAAAGTTACTTACAGTCAGTAGAGTGTCTGTTGGGAGACCATCACAATAAAGAGTTAGCAGATATGAAGCAAACAGTCTACTAACACTCTAATGAGAGTTTGTTGACATGTAGTTGCAACATTACTTAGTGTCAACTGAATGTTCAAAAGGGACCAAAATAAAGTGTTACCGATTTATTTGCCAAATGGCAGTAATTTTCTGTAAATCTACATCAGTTACGGAAGCTTCCGGGCGAGAAGATTCTCCGCAGCCTTCTCGCCTCCGCTGTATTGCTATATGCCTGCATCCGAAAATTGAAAAATGCTGCCTTCGGAGGACACATTCCAAGGTAGGAAGGCATCAAGGTATGTCCGAATCCAAAGTTAGCTTCACTTCCTGTCTCATGAGATACCTTCATCTGATGAATTTTTGAAGACAGCATAGATGTATCCTTCGCTACCTTTGATATCCCACAATCCTGTGTGTTCCATTCCTTGACGGTTGAGCTAAAAAATAAAGATGGAGTCTGAAAGTTGCGTTTGGTTGTTAGTTTGTGTGTAAATGTATATTTCTGATTAACTTTTTGCACTTTTGATGTTATTTCTAGTGAGAAATTAATATTATAGTAATCAAATATTCGTTTAGTTATCAGCAAAACTTGTTCTATTTTGTTTTAGATCATTAAACCGTTACGCTGCCTCAGAAGCCTGTCCGAAATCAATTTCATGAGGTGCCTTCGTGCAAAAATGCTGCCTATGACTCGTCAGAATTGTAGCGCGTTCTCATTGGTTTGCTGCCATACGGCTGATTTCATGCGCGAGGTAAGCTGTCTGTGAATTGCTCGCCCAAGCGGAAAAATGCGCTGTTCCAGTCAGATCTCGATTGCCGAAAATCACATTGTGTTTGATGTAAAACCAACTCGACTAAATCAAAATAAAATAAAATAATAATAATAATAATAATAATAACAATAAATTAAATAATAATAAAAAAACACCGTAACTGTATATTATTATGTTTTCTCAAGCAAAGCAAATTTTAAAAAGTCTACTGAAAACATCTTACATTTTTGGTCATAGAAAATATATGTTGAAGATATATGTCATTGTTAACATGCCTAAACGGTAAATTAAAAATGTTTATAAAAATGTGGGCTATGTAAAATTTTAATAATAACAAACATCAGGAAAAGAAAGAAACATAAATCCTCTGAACATTTTGAACATTAAGATGTTATTGTTCCCTTTGTTTTGCATATGCTCGTGGAGCTTACAGTTAAAGTCCTTCTCATTTATTATTGTTTGCAAGGTTGCATCGTTACTTGACAATATTTTAAATATATTACTTTTGGGTATTTTGCATGGTCTGTTATTGGAGAAGTGTTACCCAGGTGGGAGTTGTAACTCCTATTCTGGGAATAAAAAATCATTTAGCTGATGCAGAGAGACATATCCCCCCATTTTGCCACCCTCTGAATATTATGTATCATAATGTAACGTTTAAACATTATTTGGTGGTTTTTACTCGGAAAACCAGCTATATTTTTCTAGCATTCGAATAACAATGGATAAACCTGAAAGGATAGATGAAGGATTGGAGATGAATTTAATTTACAAATAAGGTAGGAAACGTGCATACTTTTATGCATGAGGGGTGGGGGGGGTCTTATTACTCAGCATACACGGTTAAAAAAAGTGACTGCTCACCACTGCTTTAACTGTAATTACATCAATAAAAAGAGTAATTGTTTGGTACAGTGTACTTACTTTCTTGTTGTAATCCAAAACACTTTTGTTGCTATTGAGGTGGAATATGGTTAAGGTTAGGACAGGTTTGGTGCATTGGTTTGGTTCAGGGGTAGGATCAACAGTGTAATTATTAATGTAACTACAAAAGTTAAGGTCACGCTTTACTTTAAGGACCAATTCTCACAATTAACTAACAACAGGGTGCCCCTTCAGCATCATCTTTTGGCGTGCAGGGTCCTCCATTGCTTTAAATAAGAAACCTCCGGCATCAATATGCCGATGCGAAGGCAGGTACAATAACAGGCAGGTACAACTAGAGTCATAATATATTCAAAAAATATTAATATTCTAAGTCTTCTGAGGCAAAACGATTGATTTGTGAGAGGAATAGACACTATCATTGTCTCCATGCATGCATCTACACAATAGATGTTGCCACCCAGTAGTAGTTGACGATACGTAATATAAAGTGGATGATTGGTTGCTCTATGGCATCTACTAAACAATATACCACAGTAGTCTACGATATGCAGGTTTGTTCGTGCTGAGCACAGAGCAGCAACTGGAAAGCAAGAGATAAGACAACAAAACACTAAATTGGATTATTTAATCTATGCTACTTGAGAAAGAGAACGGACTCTTTTATTGGCCTAAGTTCTCTCTTAGAGATATGAATATTGAAACATCCTGCCCTGGATTTCACCTTCCTCTGAGATATGGGTCTAAAATCCAATTATTTCATAATGCTTTAAACTTTGAAATGCGGAAATATTTCACATATAAAAAAATTGGGTCCACTTTAAAGAACGAATATTATTAAAGCAGTAGACAAAGATCTGCTGCCGCTGAGTGATCAGCAATCTGTATGGTTTTTCATCTGTCCAAGTGAAGCTATATTGCTTGAAATGGCATGACTATCCCTGCTCATCAAGCCTGAGGGAAACCAGGCATTCATATAGACAGCTCCTTATGCTCGTAATCTGCCTTTCTATAAAGCGACTGTTTATTCACACTGACACAACATCTCAGTGTGCGCTCTGCCAAACTCTGACACAAAGTACAGATGTTTGCCTGTGTCTAGCGTATCCTCTGGCTTCACTCTCTTTCACATACTCTCAATAAACAACTTTCAATGCTCTTGATATTCAGCTTTCTATGGTACGCACTCGTTCTCCGGCTCCATTATGTGTGTCTATCACAGAGTGAACACAGAGCATTTTGTAACAACTCTCACAAAAGCACCACACTCAGCTCCTGAGAATAAATTCAGCACAGTATTGTTTGAGGAAAAACATGTTCAGGGAAAATAAAAGGGAGTTTGAAGACTGCTAGGCGTCTGTGATAGATGTTAACTGGAAAAAAGTTTGAACATATTAAAGTGAACTTACAGTTATGGGCCATTAAAGGTGCTTTTTTTGTGGAGTTCACAAATCAGAATGCTAGCGGTCAGTCTAAGAACTACATCGCTAACCTTAACATAAAAAGTGACTCTCTCTCATCCACAAGTCTTCATATTAACCATATGAAATTAATCTAATCTTACAATGCAGAAATGGGTCTGTATTTAGCTGTGAAGGTAAGGTGGTATGAATGCAAAGCACGTTTTAAAATCTAATGACATTTATTATGACATCCACTTCGAACATTACAATGCTCATGATAACGTTTGTTAACCATACAAGCAGTAATTTCACTTTACCAGCTATTTACTCTTCAACAGCTGCTGCTATAAAGATGCAAAAACATAAGTTCAGACAGAATTTTAAAGATGGCAGCATGCTTGTTTCTCTGGCTAGATTAAAAGCAAACATATTCTGAAAAGTCTTCAACAAAAAAGGTCTATTTGTGCTTCATAAAATAACTCAAAGGAAACTGAAATTCAAAACCAACCAAAAATAAAGAAATAATGAAAATTCCAAGACTGTAATAACCTTGATAAGAACCTTGCTTAATATGCCTAAGGAATTGCAATCCTCTCTGACTGAACAGCAGAGAATTTAATGGGTATTTGCTGAGCTATAACCAGGAACAGACTACAGCATTTGTTATTAACCGCTGTATATACTTAACAGGTAAGATTCAGCTCACACTGCAGGCAGTAAAAGAAACATTAGACAGTGTCTTTAAATGCAATAAAACCCCTGCAATGCTTCTATCGCACCGCATTACCACATGGACTCCAGGAAAAGCTCTATACGGTCAATTAGGAACATTCTGAAGCAGAATTGCACTTCTTTCAAAAGAGATATTTCCAGTGTGAAATCACCAGAACAATGACATGGATGATAATTCATGGTTTTTAAAATGTAACTATGAGAATGCCCATTAGAAACTCTAGATGGGCTCTGTTCTGTGGGTAGATGTGCTTGCGTATATATTTAGACTTTATTATCGTCATTCTAAATCTCATCTGTGTCCTGACGTTAATTCTTGTATGACTCAAACATTGTCAAGCACTTACAAGAGATGTCCTTACCAGAGGATTTATTTGCTAAGAAGAGAGCTCAAAGGTTTCAGCCAGTGACTTTGATGTATTTCATTAAAAATTATTTTGATCCCTCCGAGCACAGAGCCACGTTCACATTAAATGGAATTATTTTTCTCGTTAAATGTGCTCTTTCGTTTTCTCTTCCTGAAATAATTTGTTGATACAGTACACGGTTTAGAAGAAAAGGTTTTACTTTAAACTGAAATCCAGTGATGTTTATACTCTCAAACATTTGCGCTTAAAGTAATAATTCAAGCCCTTCTAAACTGACTTTATTTTTCTGCAGAACACAAAAGACGATAATTTATTTCAAAACAACACTGAACCACATTGACTAATTGTATGGAGTAAACGATGACTGATTTTTCATTTTTAGGCCCTTCAGGAGAAGAAAATTCTTTCAGTAACTATCGCTCAGCGTAGAGCTGCATTATAGACCAGAACCAACGTTTTCCCCATTTTTTGTATAATTTTTTTTTTGTCCAGACTTATAAAGCAGATTGTTTGCTGAATAATTGAAGCTGTCTGTCAACGGCAATAACGTGGGACCAAAAAACTGATAATTAAACTGGATGTGTACCTCATTTTCTGCTAGATAAAGTATTGACACAGCTATTATTACCTGTCAACGGGTGCTAATTTTCATTTGGAGCCTATATGATTAACTTCTTGCCATAATTATATTAGTGAATATCTATAATATGTCTTGTAAAGTGTACGATGAATCAACTATTGTGTGCTTAATTCTTTCAGACTCAGTGCCTTGATAAAATGAAACTTTATGAACGAACTGTAAAATAGTCCTGTACTACGGTATTACCCTGAGGAACGTTTATAGTAAGAGTCCTCACGGGACTATCTATCTATCTGACTTTTTGTGAAGGCACTTTTCTTAATATGTTTTCCATTTCTTATTCAGCTGAGTCTCTCCCTGCTGTACAGCTCTAATTTCTTCCATCACCTTCTGTGGGTGGTAAAACTGTTGAACGGGGGCTTTTGGGAGAAGTCTATAATAAGGAGTTGATTCCATCTTTAATGAATTATTAATGCTGATCTACACTGTGGCGAAATGAAGTTTTAGTTGAAATATCCATCATAGACAGCTACATTGAGTTATTATAAAGCAGACAAATATTCGAAATCTCTTGAAAAACAGAAAGATTTAATAGGATTTTGTATCTTGTAATTCTGATATTGCTGTCACCATGACTTCAAATAGCATGTGTTTATTTGCCTTCGTATGTTGACTCTGACAGTTGTGCTGTTTGTGTTAGACATGCCATAAACTATTATGGTCATGTAAGGAACTGCAGTCTGTTCCATTTTGTTGTATGTTGTCTAGCTGTCTTTGAACGCAGGAGCGAATCCTGTGTGAACACCTCCACTTGCTCTTAGTAAGTGTAATTTGCCACTGACTGTTGTAACTGCTGGGTCTGCACTGAGTGCACTTGCATAAACTTGTTTCTTCAAATTGAATGGAAAAGGATAGAAAAGGTACTTAATTATTAAAAATTGTGCTTCTGTCACTGTAACAGTGTGACTTGGCAGGAAGGCGCTGAAGACACTGGAGATTCTGTAAGGTAATATTTAATGTAGAGCCCTGCATTTCGGCCCGGGCCCGACGGGCCCCGACTTTTTTACGCCCCTAGGGCCGGGCTTCGGGCCAATTTTCACGCCATAGTT
>JAFVLL020037609.1:0-12160 GCA_021397915.2 Tor tambroides | reverse complement strand
TATTTCCACTGGAGCGTGTGGTCCATTATACCACCGTGTGTTTTTTTTTTTTTTTTTTTTTTTGGTGGCTTCCAGAGATCCCCATGTGGCAGGTGATCGCAGTGAATGTGGACTGGATGGATGGCGTTAAGCTGGGATTTAGCACTGGCTTGGTTCTTAATGACCCAAGAGGGCATAAAACTTAAATATCTCTGCAGATATGGGAACGTGGATGTCTCTGTCAACAAAGGGGTGGAAGGAAATTTGCCTCTATGTGCAGATCGACTCTTAATCTTCATATTGTAATCTTCATATTGTAATGCTATATTGCATCATGCGAGACCAAAACCACTTTTAATTGCTACTGGAACATGAATAAAATTATCATAAAAAATGAAAGAGATAGCCTAGTGTTGTAGTGTCAGTGAGATTTATTAATGTTTTAAATTAGTAAATTAGTTTTTTTTTGTCATTTTTTGACAGTTTTATTAGTTTATTATTTTGGTACATTAAGTTAAACTAAATGAAAATGATTTTTTTTTTTTTTTCATTTAAAATTCAATGGGGTCTATTGTTGTTTTGGTCCCCATTGACTTTCATTATATGCACAATAGCACTTGAAACATTCTTCAAAACATCTCCTTTTGTGTTCTACAGAGGAAAGAAATTTCTACTGGTTTGGAACAACATGAGGTTGAGTAGGTGATGACAGCAATTTGGTAATGAATCAATTCTGAACACAAAAAGTCAATGCCAAGAAAACAACTGGATATGTGAGATAGCTGACAATGGCATTAAAATTAGCAGCCTAACAGGTGTAGGAGGGTTTAGAAAGGGGCATTGTAATTAAGTCCATTGTGATGAGAAAATAATCAGCATGTAGAGAAACACCGGTCGCATATGTTTTAATTATGTTCAATAATGAGTTGTAGTAATATCGAAGTGAACTAGCAAGTCCCCGGCCTTTAGTTCACTGACGGGAATGCATATTAGACTATTGATTTGATTCTTTATTGTTGTTTGGAAAGTCGTATGGGAATCTGAGTCTCTCTTTTAAAAAAAGGGGGGGGAAAATCACCCAATTTGTTTCCATTTCCCGTTTTTTAATTCTCTCTCCTTCTCTTTCTGTGATTTTTAATTAAAACTGCATCACGGATCAGAAGGCATATGCTAATGAAAAAGATAGTGGAGTGAGAATGTAAACAGCATGTTCAGATCTAGAGGGATATTCACGTCTTTGAACACTGGCTATGACACCGTGAGTCGGTGAATGCGTCTATCTCCACGCAATGATGTCCCTTGTGTGTGTAAATGACTTGAGGCTCAAATCCAGGAATGCATAATGTGTACGTACAAGTCATCATCCTTTCAGAGGTTCAAAGTAAACATGGATTCATAATTCGGTCTGAAGTCATACACATGGGCATTTGAGTTCATGATGCAGTGGAGCTTCTAATGATGTTTTATGCACAGGTTGGCTTAGTGTTTTCTACTTAGGTCCATAAGCCATGCCTTTCATAAAACCGTCTCAGTTGCAGTGTTCTGTAATTTCATATCGTTTTAAAGTTACTGGTCAGTAAGATTTTTTTAAATGTTGTTTCTTCTGCTCACCAAGCCTGCTTTTATTTGAAGAAAAATATAGTAGTATTGTGAAATATTATGTACATTTTAAGTAACTGTTTTCTGTTTTAAAATATTCCTGTGATGCAAAGCTGAATTTTCAGCAGCCATTACTCCAGCCTTCAGTGTCACATAGATTTTTTTCAGGAACCTTTTGTGTTTATTTGAGAAATAATTTTTAGTAACAATGCAAATGTATTTGTAATTTGATCAGTTCATTGCATTCTTACTAAATAAAAATATTCATTAAAAAAATACTGGCTTTTAAATGGTAGTATTTTTGTTTTATGCAATGCCAGAGTCATCAAACATAATCTACTTAACACTGTTGCACATTTATGACTGACTTAATATGTCTTAGATGTAAAAACAGTTTAGTGTTTAGTAGCTCTGATTTAAATGTGAAATGTCATTACATGCCTTTTTTCGTCAGATCTTGTTTGGAATGGTTTAATGGAGTGTGTATGATTGAAAGACAATCACCCTGTGTAATCTGTGATACTTGGGCAGAGACCCATAAAAATCAATGTCATCAACATTAGTGTACCCTCAGTGGAGAGCACAGTTATTAAATGGGCTCAAACACAGCATGGTTCTGCTAATCAGTATTCATGCCTCCATGAGTTTTTGGGGTTATTTCTGGACATCTTTAGCTTCTTAACATCTGATTACCTTTCTGATCTCAGGTCCCAAAAGTTACATTCCCGAATTCTGAATAAGACTATTTGAGCAGCATTTTGAATCTTGAGAGATTTGAAACTCTGTATTGGCTGCCAAGATGAATTTATATTAATTTGACAATAAAAACACTTTCATAACAGCTGCCCCTCAGAGGAAGCCGTCAAACACAGGAATATGTAACAGGCTTTTAGAGATCATCGTAATAAATTTATGTGTCATCATCACAGATTCCTGGTGGGCCGAAACCTTATAGTCTTGAGTTCTTGACATATTTCTGAGGAACTCCTGCCTGGTGCAGACTCAGCAGTAAGCAGCCTCTCCAGAGGAAAAAAAGAGTTGTACTATTTAATTCGTGGAAACATACGGACTGCAGGAGGAGTGGGGAGGATGACATATAATGTCAAATTGCAAATATAGCCTTGAAATCTGCCCGGCACCCTAGAAGTGATACAGCTATGTCAGAGCGAATGTACCGGGTCTGATGGATGAGGCGGTCGGCCCTGTTGATCACAAGAGCTCCCATTTCCCATAATAGATCACAGTTCAGCCCCAGAGGCCTGGGTCTCTCAGAACGACCCATAAGTTCAGGAAACAAGCCTCGGAGGCTGACACATGAAGGGTAGTCTTTCTGTGGAACGTCAGTCTTCCAAAGCCTTTAAAACTTGAAGATAAAAGGTCACTGAAGGTTAAGCCTCTAAGGTGCTGAGAAGTTGACATCTTACTGAATCAAATAAAAAATAATCATTTGAAAGATAAGAAGAATTTCTGTTTGAATCTGCTTCGAGCAAAGTAGACAAGAGATAACTAAGCTGACAAACCCTCCTAGAGATTACTTTAGGCTTCGTAAAATGATTTCCCAATTTTGGGGGTGAACTGAATCAAAACATTCAAGCATTTGGGATGAATCAAAATGACTACTGTTACACTAAGTAGGGGTTTTGAATTCTTTGATTCTGTTCTGATTCTGGATCAGTTTTTGGAATTAATTGACTCTGGGGTGAATCAAAATCCTGAGTTCTAAAAGTTCTGATTCTAACTCAGTTCATGCTTTTGGAATTAACTGAATCAAAACATTAAAGTTGCATGGATAAATTAAGATCCCTACAGTTGAGTATTTGATTCATCCAAATGACGTGAATCTTCTAATTCAGTTCACTTCACAAACTTTTTCAGGCACTATCCCCTTTGTGCTTGCTTTTTCGTTTTGTTGAATGAGATAGACTCACATGCCAAACTGAGTGAACAATATGCCCTTTCTGTTCAGTCATTGTTCTTTAGCTCTTCAGTTGTCTCAGTTTAGTGTCAGTCCACTCACTCTCAATGTCCCGGGCCTGACTCCATTTGCTGTTTTGGCTTATACACTTCAACTTGACGTGTAACTTCAGAACTTTCTTTAAATGAAACAGACACTTCCATGCTCTGGTGAAACTCTGTGGTTTAACATCCTTCATTCTGACAAAAGTGTGCAGCATATGTCACAGGAAATGACATCAGACACCCAAAAGTGGTGAGAGTTTCTGTAAAAACTTTCTGTAAAGTGGTAGCGCTGGTTGAAGAGCTTCACAGCACTTGTTCTAATATGCTTGTTAGGAGAAGGCCATTGAGGCGTGTTCTCCTCATCTTGAGCTAAATTAAGACAAGTGCCTCAGCATGTTCTACTTAAGTCACTCTGAAATACTTATTCACTCGTAAAGAACAGCCTAACCAGACTGCTAATATTACAACAACCTTTCACTCACTCCATTTAGAACTTTCTTTCTAATGTAGTTTTTGAATAATAATTTTCTTTTATTTTTATCAATTATAGGACTTCCTCAAGGTTTTCTCTATCAGGAGGCAGGGCACAAGGTGACTGTCCAGATTTTAGGCAGCACTGAAATTGCTTTCTACAATAATCATGCAGTGATTGGATTTTGGGGCGTTATGGGAAGTGCAAGCCATAGAGAACTGTCAATTTAAGTGGACTCTGGGGCTTTAGTGTCTTGTTAGGGAAAGGTGATTATAGTGTTATGTTACCCCCCCCTTGCTACTTCTGTGGTCATATAAACTCATTTGCACAGACTTTACAACCTGGTTTCATGGCATAAATGTACCTGGGGGCACTTTTTAGCGAGACCGTACCTTACTGCATGTTTCGCCGCAGTTTCAAAGAGAAATGTCCACTGAGTGGCACTAAAACAAGGGTTCAATACGTAAACCCTGGCACGTTTTTATTGCGTTGAAATAGGTACATATTGCTGTCGTTTTATTACGTTGCTTCAGGTACGTATTGCGGTGGTTCAGAATTCAAATATCCGGGGACTGTCGCTAAAAATTAATGCTCTATCGGGTTGGAAATATGCCCTACACCAAACCCAACCCTAAACCTACCCGATAGTGTTGACAAATGCAAAACTGATATAAAAATGCATTTGTTGATGCAGCTATGCTATTTGAACTTCCTTATGCAGATTTGAACTGTTTTGTCGAACCGTAGTTACACGAGATTCGAACCAGAGCTCCTCAAGTACGTCTCCGTACTCCGTGAGCTACCGAACAAACCAACCGTATATGAAAACCCATAGATATGAAGCTGGATATGTGTGATGCCAACGTTCAAAAGCATCAGTTTTCAAATCTCCCAGCATATTAATATTGTTTTGAAGTCATAACATGATATTCTTCAAGTAATTGTGCGAAAATTACGCTTTATTAATCGAAACTCTTTAAATTTGTGTGAAAAGGAATAAAAGGCTTCGGAGTTTTACTGCCTCTAGTGTTCATTTCTTTTGGAAACTGCAGTGATATGTACTTAATGGTACGTATTTCACATCTCGCTAAAAAGTGCCCCCAGGTACATTTATGCCATGAGACCAGGTAGGACTTTTTACCTTATAGGTTAGATGCACCAAGACGATAAACTGTTTGTAATGTCCAGTCGATCTATTTAGCGTTTTATTTTATTTTTTTATTTGGAATTTTTCAAAAAACATTTTTTTTTAAAATAAACTTTCATTTTAATTGACAGCCCTAAAGCTAACTAAGCTTGCTTTTTGAGGCATGGGGTTGGATTGCTGCTGTTACGTCATGGAGTCAAACGGCTGGTCGGCATCCTGGCACTGGTGGCTATGTGCACACACTGATCCTCTCTCTGGGCAGTGGGCACCACATCAGACTTTATGTAATTGCCAATGTTTAGCCAACATCGCCTTTTCCGGATTATGCATGCCATGCATGCTAGGCTGGACCAAGTCATAAATTTAGCGCCAAGCTGCTCTGCAAGCAACAGCTTCTTGTTGGCCCAGTGGGCTAGTGCTTAACCTTTGAAAGAAGATAAAGGGAATATTCAGATGAGTGGGGTAGACATCATCTGATGAGGAGTCTACTGAAGAGTTTTTTTATTAAATTAATCTAATCTTCCTCTTCTCGTCACTTTATCGCATGAATTATTATTAGTTGATTCTCTCCAAAAGCGTGCTTTGCACACTAAGTTGGTGAAAAGTAGTTGTTTGCAGCACTGGCGATGTATTTGTTACAGCATTTATGACAGTGAATCAAGCTTTTGCTTGGCTTAGCATTTCAGGTCTTTGCTTGTATTTTGCACTGCACCCATTACACGTTGCATGAGTGAGAGGTGAGATCTGTTCTCTAAACATCATTTATTCATGGGACCTGGTGCATTTGTACATGTGAAAACACCCTGGGAGCCAGTGTTTGCGTACTCATGTCTCTCTAATGTATGCATGACTTCTTCAGATGTAATTTTACTAAAGAGGGTGCCGATTTGACAAGGAAAGAAATGTTGTCACAGTATGGCTGGTGAAGTAAACCCTCCACCCAATCCCTACTGTATATAATCTAACATTATCAGTGGTTTTGTTTTAGTCGTTACATCATAAAAAAAAAAAACTGCTGTGGGAAGTTCAGAAACATCTACACTGATTTGATTTGTTCCTGACTCAGGGTGCTGTTGTAATCGCATAAAACCGCTTTGTAGACTTTGATGCGAGGTAGACGCAGACTTTTCATAGCCCTACGGGATTGTACGTACACGGTAAACTCCACTGACCGGCCTAATCGCCTCACCAGCTGCGTCAAACACGAGTGTCAGAAATCCTCCTGAAGTAGCTGCAGCTAGATTAGAACACTCATCCCACACGGACACGTCTGCCTGACAGGTGCGGTGGTATAGATTTGGCCAAGCATTAATGGAGACCATATCTCTCTCTCTCTTTTTCACTCACACGCTAACATTAAGGTCAGGAGTGAGCATACACTGAGAACGAACATAAAATGCTTTTTTACACAGATAGACACTATTAATCCAGAGCCATAGGAACCATCAGAGAACAAAAGCCTGTCTGTTGTCAACTGCTTCCCTTAGGGCTTTCCGTTTCTTGCTTAAACTTTACTTTTTCTGTGGATGAACTGTATTTTTCTGCTTTTCAGCAGCTTATATTTTTGTTAATGCTAGTCCAAAATTGAGCCCACAGTAGAAACAAGTTAATGAAAATGTAATGTTATTAGATTCATTTAACTGGAACCCTATCGATCTTTGAATGCTCTCAGGAAGAAAATGAAGAGAGGGGAAAACTGCAATCAAATGCAGGCTAACACAGCGGCTTTCCTACTTTCAAAGCAACTGGTTATAGTTGTAATTTCCCACCAGAAAATCACATCCAATGGGAAGTGAAATAAAAAATTGTAAGTGCTAATATTTCACCCAAAGCCCAGGACATATTTGTTCCTAATTACTACTTAATTCATGATACTGCAAATGGATTTTCTCATTCCTGTTTCACAGATTCAAAGCAGATATATTCAGTGTGCTGCTTTCTCTGTAATTAAACATACAGTAGGTATTTGTCAAATCCCTAGAAAGATACTATTTGATTAGACTGGCAAATATTTTATTCTTTTTTTAATGCCAATATTTTATTTAATTGTAGGTTTCTTTAAATGTTCCCCTAAAGTGTCATAGTCAAGAAAAAAATCACGATTTATTGGATGCATTTTAAATGGATTATTGGCCAACGCAAACGACTCAGTTTTTTAAAAGTCGTATTTTAAGATGCTTTTCAACATACTTTTTATTAATGCACTTCAGCAGTAGTTTCATTCCTCACATAATTTACTTCAAGTACTAACCTTGGTTCCACAGAGTTTTATTTTAAATTAACAGGGGCATTTCTTGGCTACTGATGAAATACTTTGGCCTCCAACATTGATAACTGTTTCCCGTGCCTGAGGCTTTATTGTTTGGCCCATAAAGTGAGCCCTTTTCGAGCCCCTGTCAGAGCTAGGATCTAAATTTAACTCCCATCAGCTGAAAGTCTGGCTGGACTTCAGATGACCCAACAGTGTGATTTGGGTTAGAGAGGACGCATGGCTTTACAGTCAAAGATACGGTCACCAAGACCTTCCCTGTCAAATAGCTGCGGCTTCTGATTCTGCTGAAACGGCTGTTCATTTCTTCCATTTTTACAGGACAGCTAGCTTACAAACTCTGTCACTGTCCTGTAGAGATAAATTCTTTCTGCTGTTCTTAAACAGTGATTGAAGTACTTTCCGAAAACAAGCCCTCTCGGCAGAATTGTTCAAGGAAAAGTTAGATTGTGATAGAGTGGGTGCTTTTTGTGTCTTAGGCAGCATTTTACCACAAAAAAACATAGCCTCACTTAAGATGGAAGCAAAAGAGACAATTCAGATCATCAAATAGAAAAGATTCATGGATATTCTGACCAATCGTCAATGTGTCAGTGGTTTGCCATGTCATGTTCCTCAAATTGTTGACTCAGCTAAGAGAAACAAGGCCATAGATGGAAAGGCCGGCCAACTGTACGCTTCCATGAATTTTCCCAGGAGGCCCAGTGAGAGGAAGCACAGGTGACTGGCCCCTAACCTCTGACACATGAACTTGTCGTGAATATGACCTCCGCTGACCCTGCTTTTCATGTAACCCATGCCAAACGTGGCTTACATCATCTTAGCACCAGTTAGTTCCAGTCTGAAGGGAGGAAGCTTCTGTTAAAAGGCTTGCGGTAGAAATGCTGATATGACAACTTAGCCAATTTGTGACTGACAAGCGCCAAGTGTAACACGTTGACTACCCATCAGAGCACACAGCTGCATTGTGTTGTGTAACTTTATTTCTCAGATTTTGTTTACCATGGAAAAATACAATTTTGTTGTTTTTTTAATTACCGGTATTATGTAAGTTCTTAAAATATTCATCAATGTATTTAGATTTATGGTTTATTTATATCAATGTATTTTTATTTTTCCCTACAGTATACAGTACAATTTATATTTAAATATAAAAATATTTAAAATATAATAAATATTAAAAATATTTATATTTATACATATTTAAAATATTTATATATATTTCTATCAATGTATTTTATTTTCATGATAGATTTTTTTATCTACAGTGTACAGTACATTTAATATTTATATAAAATGTAAAAATATTTGTATAAATATTTTCTTCAGTATAATTTTTATTCAAATATTTGTTAAAAATAAATAATATAGTTTTTATGCAAAATATACTAATTATGAATATCAATAGTGTAATATAGATACATATTATATATTATGCAAATATGATTCAGAACTGTCTAACTGATGACTGGACAAAGGACTTTTTCTTCAATTTTTAATAGTTTATACTCTCTCTGATTTCATGGTTTTGAATGAACATTGTCAGCACAGTTCTCGATTCAGATCTTCAGCGCCAGACAAAGAACTTTGAGATTTTTTTTTTTTTTTAGATCCCATCTAAAGGGATGCATTTGATTATGACATCTATTCATTATAAAACCCTTGATTCCGAAATATGCAGAATCAGACAAAGTTCTCCAATTGAATTTGCTGTGTGCAAATAATATAATCGACAGTTACCTTTTTAGTCATTTTAGATTAGCCAGATCCTGTCACAGCCATATACGCATGGACTAAATCAGCATTCCAGCATAAGCGTTTCAGTGAGTCTCTGTGTAATCAATGTGACCTCTGAAGATTCTTCACCCTGTCACACAAATTTCCCTTTCCAGAAATTAGGTTAGCAGGGACTAGAGTTTCTCTGTGCGAAAAGCCCATTGAAGGATGTCCGGCGCCGCCGACCATGTGCTCGCACAAGCTCAGGAGGCCTTTGAAGATTAGAGTGCCAATAGAGGTACGTCGGGTCAGGGTTACTTGTGTCCGTGCATTAGATTCACTTCACGTGGGACTTCTAGTTACTGTGCGGTACCGTGGCTGCTTCTCACACAGCCTGCTGAGATGGAAAGACATGCTGGCCGTGTGGACAGCATCAGAATAGATCAGTGGTATCAGACGGATATGGAATAGAGGCCAGTCATTCCAGACTCTATGATACCTACAGCCAATTACTTCCCTGTGGGCCTCTGCTAGTCACACCAAGGTTGTTTGAATGGGGAAGTATTTTCCATCCTGAATTTCAAACCCGTTCACAGGCCTGAAGATGTTTGAGAAATCAGGTCAGAGCTGTTTGATTTTTGCACTTTCAGAGCTTATTGAAATATTGCCAGCTCTGAAGGCTTTGATTATAACTCCACACACACCTTTTCCTGTTGGTATGTAATGAATATTAATTTCCGTCGTATATTGCTCTTTTATCTGGTTGTCCCGATATCTGTACACTCTGCCTCAAGTCTAGCCAATCGTCATATGCCAGCTTATCTGCCACGGTCTCAGTAAATAAATTTACAAACTCCTTTTCTCTGAAAGTCACCCAAATTTTATAATTAACCCTCTTCTGGACAAAAAAACCCTGAAGTTATGTCCTTTCATTTGGATGTTTGCCTTCCCAGAAAATGTTAATTAGGCAGACTAAGTCTTAGAAGCTGTCAGAATGTCTTACATATTTGATGATGACCACTTCTGGTGAAAAATGCCTGTTTGTCTCCAAGCATCTGCAAATATCAGTTCAAATGCTATTTCAGATTTTAGTTTTTTATTTATTGAAATAAATGAATGCAGATACACTGGTTACAGTATATCAGGTGTGAATAAATGCTGTCAAACATCTTTTTGACAGCAAATGTGACAGAGGCCCACAGGGAGGTAGGAGATACTGAATCATTAAAATTGAATGAATTGTAAAGGATATGGCACACTATATATGAATAATTGTTGCAGTTATGTTTTGTTCTTGAATGAATCCAGGTCATTTAAGTGAACAATTCAGTGACTCATAAAGACAGTCACTTGTTTAATCAATAGTAAAGCTAGATATATAAAACTCAATAATAAAGATCTTGTCACCACCTACTGGCAGAACAATATATAACTGGGATAACTTTGTTTTATCATATTATATTATCTCTTTTTGCCTATTTTTAGTCCAAAATAAATAAAATAATTGAGGTAGGGCATGAATATATTCTTTTTTATTTGGAACTATATGGGTGCCAACTGAAATATTATTCATAGCGAATGAATGTCTTGGATCATTGCAAAAGTATTGCATCATTGCAAATACAGCCTCACATTATTGAGTGCGTCAGTTCCAGTGATTTATATTAAAAATTGTTGTAAAATAGCCAATATATGCTACCAATAGGTATATATCACTGTATGTAGCAGTTCAAACTTTTTCTCCATGTCAAATATCCTTGCTTGATATATTAAAAATAGGTTAATGTTTTATCTGAAGCCGTCTTCTGAGGGATTTGCATAATTTATTGTTCAAATGGGACCCCCAACAGGCATGCCATATTTTGCCAGTGGTCTAAGCCTTGGCAAACACCCATCATCAGCTACGGTATGAGGGTCAGTTCTTACATACGCACTGCCACAGTGCGATACTGAATTAATCTCTCATGCTCTCATTGCCTCTTTGAGCCAAAATCTATGCAATGCTGGTGTCTATTAAGAGCGTGATGCCTCAACTAAAATTGTCTCAGGATGGAGTCTTTGGGCAATTGCAGGTTTGCTGTACTGGTATATTAGATGTCTCTTTGCTATTACTGATCACAGGCGGTTGTTGAGTCTGTTAATGCATGTGGTGTTACAGCTAGAGGAACGCTTGTTTAGACCTAGATACATCCAATTGTGATTCACAAGCTTGGCTTATAAAATGTTCATAGAAAAGATGCAGATGACCTTGAAGCAGACGAGAGTGGACTGATCAACTGAGATATCAAATGAAGCTCCAGATACGGCATATTTTAAAATGCTGTTATTCTGCCCAGCCTTCGAGTAGAAGCGAATATAAAGAGTATTGATTAATTCTGGACCAGTCATACGGGAGAACAGGAAGCTCATAAATTTCTCCTAACTCGCTGACCCTCATGTTAACCTTGCCGCAATAAAACAAAATTGTATTATTACAACAAGGCAATCAAAACCTTACATTGTTGCACGCCTGAGGTTGACATTATCGACTTGACCAGAAAACCGCAGTAAGACATACACATGGCTTCTCTATTTATGACCAATTTCTCGCACCCCCGCCCATGTGATCCGTATCTGTGAGATATGACCTAGAGGGCCATGAGTGGGTGTTTGATAGCCGCTTCATCATTGTCCCCTTATGTGACTTGGCTTCCCCGACGCTTCGTGGTGGAGGTCACCCTCCATATCACATTACTGGATGGGCTTCAGCGTGGACATAACTGCCAGGGCAGACATGCATGAGCTCATTCACTTTTCTACCTCCACTTCTCTGATGGCCCTATTATGCCTCATGAATAGGCTCTGTGATTCATACAATACCTCCGCTTTATGAAAGCCATCCAGATACGGAGGAGTCTCCGAGGCGTGAGAATTGAGTGACAGATAGACAGGCCTTGTGTTTTCACCAGAGCACCAGAGTAATTAGCATGTTACCAGTGAACTGACAGTAATGTGTCTTGAGAAGGTGCATAAAATAGAA